>CM076573.1:528599050-528738055 GCA_034641835.2 Pinus albicaulis | reverse complement strand
CAAACTGTAACATGTTTTTGCAGTGCTCTGAGTTCCATTGTAGTCTCTTATTTCTTTTCACAAATTTTGTGGATTTGGTTTTCTGTTATGATTTCTTGTTTCATATATGGGATCAGAGCATGTACAACTCCTATTGCAGATGGAGACCTTTTTTACCTCACTCTTCTTGGCTTTCAATTTAGTTGCTCTATGCTCATGCCTTTCAATTGATCAGGCAACATTAGAGAACATTATTAATCGTCTTGTATTACTCTGAGAAGAAGAAATGCACATGGATGTACCTTCTCTTACATCCTTAGGTGCTTCAGCAAGGCTTTCCACAATCTTAAAGAACTGGTTTTTCAGGTGGCCAGGGGTCATCAGACGAGCCTTTTGTTGATTTCTATAGCATCGGGAAGTGTTCTAAGTCTCATTTTTGGTAGAGAGGCTTGGACAACAATTATCTAGAGAACCTAGAAATCGTTTGTTGAAATTCCACTCGGATATCACTTTATTAAAATAATTAATTATTTTAATGTAGACCCTAAGTTTAAACTTAGGGAAATTAAATAATTAAAGGGTATTAATAGAGCAGAGTGCGAATCTTCTAGAAAACGAAGATCAAGTCATCTTTTAATCTGAGCTGTTGATTCATCAGCGAGAAGACTATAAGAAGAGACTTGAGGGCCATTTGGAAATCAAGTCGGGGACACTCTCAGTACCCTGAGGAAATCGATTCTGAAGCAAGAGAATTCGATTTCAGTGGGTGAGATTGTAGAGGCAGGGTTGCAGAAGAAGAAGGGAGAGGGAGGATTCAATTATCGGAGAAGAAGAAGTCAGGAGGATGAAGGGAAGGGTGAGCTGATCGGCAGCAAGACCCCCTCCACGCAGAGTTACGCAGTCCAGGGAGAGACTGCACAGAGCTCTCACGCTGGATGACGTAGAGGGTGAAGGAGGTCACTCCGAGGGTCTAAAATTCTTCTAGAGGTTCCAGAAAATTAAGCCAGGGGTATGCTAATTTTTCTTTGGTCATCAGACTCTTGTAAATGTACCTTCCATTTCTGAAGATAAATACAAAACCCTCATTTGTTGCACCGGTTGTCCCACATTGGGTTTTTCCGAGGAAAATTGTCCAAAAATAACTGTGTTCATATGGTTGTTTCTATTGTGCTACTTGTGTAATTTTCCTTCAGTTCTTATGCTCTTGATTGAGGTGAAGATCTGCAAATGTGTTTATTTCAGAATTTACTAAAGCATCTGTAAATAGCTTATCTCATAAGTAGAAGAAATAAGCCAAGTATTGCAGTAATAATTTTCAGCCTTGAAAATTTCACACGGTATCAGAGCAAAGGGCTAAAGACAGAAAGGGAGGATCTGCCATGGACCAGAGATCCATCATTCGGAAGGGTTCACGCAGTCAAAGGGACTCACACAGTCCTCCAGAGCACACAAAAATGCAAAGGGAACACGACATGAAAGTGATGGCATCTAGACTACAGGAAGATCTTGCTTGTGTGTCAAGCACAACTCCTCCAAGTGTTTGGTATTTTGACAGTGGAGCATCTGCTCACATGACGGGGGTTCGAGAAAGGTATTCGAGCTACCAAGAAGAACAGATGAATTCCAGATAACTATGGGAAACAAGGAAAAATGTACCCCCATTGGGAGAGGTACCATAACATTTCAGACCAAAGATGGCAACAAAATTTGAGCCACGAATGTTCTGCATGTACCAGGGTTGGGGATGAATTTACTCTCAATGTCTCAGCTACAGAACACGGGCTATGATGTATAGTTTATTAGAGATAAGGTGTATGTCAAACACCCTAGCTGGAGCAAAAAGGCACAAATTGGAGTAAGGAGTCACAAGCTATACAAACTCCAGCTTGAATCCCCGGTAGCCCTGATTGGCAGTACAGACGATAGTGATATGAATGAGTTATGGCACAAAAGGATGGGGAATCTACATCATGGAGCCTTTGGAATTCTAAAAAATACTGTCATAGGGGCTCCTGAACTCAGCACGAAGAAAGATGAATTTTGCAAGGGCTGCGTACTAGGGAAGTACTCTAAGGCAGCGTTTCCAAGAAGCAGCAGTAGATCCAAGAGTGTATTGGAGTTAATACACTCGGATATTTGCGGTCCAATGTCCACAACAACTCTCAGTGGTGCAAAGTATTTTTCTACCTTCATTGATGATCATTCCAGAAAAAACTTGGATCTATTTTCTGAAAACCAAAGATGAAGTCTTGGATCGATTCAAAGATTTCAAAGCCTTGGTGGAAAACTCTACGGGAAAGAAGATCAAGAAGCTGCGGTCAGATAACGGTGGAGAATATATCGATAAGGACTTCACAAATTTTTGTGCAAGGGAAGGCATCAAGAGAGATGGACAACTCCATACAATCCAGAGCAAAATGGAGTTGCAGAACTAAATAATTAGACCATAATAGAAGCTGCAAGGGCAATGTTGTACGACAAAGATATGCCCAAATTCTTATGGGTAGAGGCCTACAATACAACATTATATATCTAGAACAGAGTTCCCCATAGAGCCTTGGGGAAGGTAACTCCCGAGAGTGTGTTCATAGGCAACAAGCCAGAGGTGAGCCACATCAGGATATTCGGTAGCATGGTGTACTGCCATGTTCCAGATGAAAACAGGAAGAAGTTGGATCAGACTACAGAAAAGGGTTTCCTTATGGGCTATAGTGAGAATGTGAAAGCATATCACATCTATATTCCAAAGAGTAGGAAAATTATGGTAAGGAGGGATGTAAAATTCCTGGAGGAGAGAGTCTTCAGGAAATCTCGGGAAATGGCCACAGATATGCACATTGAGGAGGATCCACTAGTACAACCTCAATGGCCTACAAAGGATAAGTCAAGTGCCTCTCCAAGGCACAAGGATTCTGAGGAGAACTCCTCCGAAGAAGAACAGGAAGGAGAGCAGGTAAGACCGCCCACCACTGATGGGAGACCGAGCAGAGAACTTCAACAAATTCTAAAGGATTTAGAAGAATTTGTTAGAGCCCCTAGAGAAGGAAAGAGGATAAGGAAGTAGCCAGACAGATATCAAGCACTGGTAGCTCAGGTTGGTGAAACGTCCACCTTTCGGGAAGCAACTCAGCATAAAGTGTGGGTGGATGCCATGGTGGAGGAGTATAACTCCATCATGACAAATGATGTCTGGGAAGTAGTCCCTAGACCACAGGATAGATCAGTTGTAGGATCTAGGTGGATCCTACAAGATCAAATATGCTGCAGATGGTGGCATAGAGAAGTTCATGGCAAGATTTGTAGCTAAGGGGTATGCATAGAAGGAAGGCATTGATTATGAGGAAACCTTCGCCCCAGTAGCTCGCTGCCACGTTCCAGATGAAAAGAGAAAGAATTTGGATCAAACTGTAGAAAAGGGTTTTCTGATGGGCTATAGCGAGAATGCAAAGGCATATCGCATCTATATTCCAGAGAGCAGGAAAGTCGTGGTAAGAAGGAATGTAAAATTCCTGGAGGAGAGAGCCTTCAGGAAATCTCGAGAAATGGCCACAAATACGCAGATTGAGGAAGATCCACTAGTGCAACCTCAACGACCTACAGAGGAGATGTCAAGTGCCTCTCCAAGGCACAATAATTCTGAGGAGAGCTCCTCCGAAGAGCAGGAGACGGGGTAAGACCACCCGGCTTTGGGAAGACCAAACGAGGAGAACTTCAACAAATTCTTAAGGATGCAGAAGAATTTGTTGGAGCCCACAGAAAGAAGGAAAGGGATAAGGAAGCAACCGGGCAGATGAGAATACTTGGTAGCTCAGGTTGGTGAACCATCCACCTTTCGGGAAGCAGCTCAGCATCAAGTACGGGTGGATGCCATGGTGGTGGAGTATAGCTCCATCATGACGAATGATGTCTGGGAAGTAGTCCCTAGACCACAGGAGAGATCAGTTGTAGGATCCACATGGATCTACAAGATCAAATATGTTGCAGATGGCAGCATAGAGAAGTTCAAGGCAAGATTTGTAGCTAAGGAGTATGCACAGAAGGAAGGCATTGATTATGAGGAAACCTTCGCCCCAGTAGCTCATTACACTTCTATCAGATCTGTCATCTCTCTGGATGCGTAGATGGGATGGGAGATTCACCAAATGGATGTCAAGGCAGCGTTCTTGAACGGGGTGATAGAGGAGGAAGTGTACATAGAATAGCCAGAGGGCTTCGAGACACATGAGCAGAAGACTCAAGTTTGCAGGCTTAAGAAAGCCTTGTATGGTTTAAAACAAGCCCCCAAGGCATGGTATGAAAGGATTGATAGCTACTTGCGGAAGGTGGGGTTCGTCAAGAGTGACGCAGACCCCAACCTCTACTACTTGAGAGTAGGAGATGAGCCGCTTATTCTTGTACTTTATGTGGATGATCTATTTTTGACCGGATCATCCAAGCTCATCAAAGACTGCAAGGAGAATCTGGCGACAGAATTCAACATGAAGGACCTAGGGTAGATGCATTATTTTCTTAGGTTAGAAGTCTGGCAGCAAAAAGGGGAAATCTTCCTAGGGCAAAGAAGATACACGACAGAAATCCTGAAGAGATTTCAGATGGAACACTGTAGACCCATGGCCACGCCAATGATTACTAACTAGAAGAAGATAGACACATCAGAGGATGATGAGGCTAATCCCACCTTGTACAGACAGCTCATCGGATCATTAATGTATCAGGTCAATACTAGACTAGATATTTGTTATGCAGTGAATACCCTCAGTCAGTTCATGGTGGAACCAAGGAGGGCCCACTAGGCAGCAACCAAACATGTTCTCAGATACCTGAGAGGGGCAGTCGTGTATGGGTTGAAGTACACCAAGGGAAATGAGGTCCAGTTGAGTGGGTTCACAGATGCAGATTGGGCTGGAAGCACAATGGATAGGAAAAGTACCAGTGGGCACTGTTTCAGTCTCGGATTAGGAATAACCTCCTGGTGCAGCAGGAAACAGAAGTCCGTAGCACTGAGCTCAGCCAAGGCAGAGTACATGGCAGTGAGTACAGCTTCATACGAGGCCATATGGCTCCGCAAGTTACTCTTAAACCTGCTTAAGAAGCGGATGGAACCAACCGAAATTATGTGCGATAATCAGAGTTGCATTAAGCTCTCTGAAAATCCTGTGTTTCATGATCGGTTGAAACACATTGACATTCGGTGCCACTTCATCAGGGACTATGTCCAAAGGGGAGCAGTACAGTTGCGATACACTCCTACAGGAGAACAGGTGGCAAATATCCTCACAAAGGCTCTAAGTAAGATCAAATTCACTTACTTCAAAGAGAAGATGGGGATGGTCGAGAACCCTTTCCATTAGAGGAAAGGGTGGTCTTCAGAAGAAGAGGGAGCTTCAGTACGGATGCTGCAGTGGCAGAGGCAACAGCACAGGAAGCAACAGCACAAAGATGAGGGGCAGCAGCCAGGACAGCATCAGCGCAGTAGATATTATAGAGTTAGAGCAGTGCAGCGATATCTTGCTTAAACACTTTCCTCGCTAAGAGGGAGTGTTGATTTCTATAGCATCGGGAAGTGTTCTAAGTCTCATTTTTGGTATAGAGGCTTAGACAACAGTTATCCAGAGAACCCAGAAATCGTTTGTGGAAATTCCACTCAGATATTACTTTATTAAAATAATTAATTATTTTAATGCAGACCCTAAGTTTAAACTTAGGGAAATTAAATAATTAAAGGGTATTAATAGAGCAGAGTGTGAATCTTCTAGAAAACGAAGATCAAGTCATCTTTTAATCTGAGCCATTGATTAGCGATATAATCTTGGTCGTTGATTCATCAGCGAGAAGTCTATAAGAAGAGACTTGAAGGCCATTTGGAAATCAAGTCGGGGACACTCTTAGTACCCGAAGGAAATCGATTCTGAAGCAAGAGAATTCGATTTCAGTGAGTAAGATTGTAGAGGCAAGATTGCAGAAGTAGGAGGAGGGAGGAATCAATTATCGGGAAGCAGAAGTCACGAGGATGAAGGGAAGGGTGAGCTGATTAGCAGCAAGACCCCCTCCACGCAGAATCACGCAGTCCAAGAAGAGACTGCGCAGAGCTCTCACGCTGGATGACGCAGAGGGTGAAGGAGGTCACCCCGAGGGTCTGAAATATGTCTGGAGGTTCCAGAAAATTCAGCCAGGTGTTTGCTAATTTTCTTTACTCATCAGACTGCTGTAAATGTACTTTCCATTTTTGAAGATAAATACAAAACCCTCATCTGCTACACCGGTTTTCCCACATTGGGTTTTTCCGGGGACAATTGTCCAAAAATAATTGTGTTCACATGGTTGTTTCTATTGTGCTACTTGTGTAATTTATCTTTCTAATCTTATGCTCTTGATGATAGTGAAGATCTGCAAATGTGTTTATTTCAGAATTTACTGAAGCATCTATAAATAACTTACCTCATAACTAGGAGAAATAAACCAAGTATTGCAGAAATATTTTCCTTCTTGAAAATTTCACACATTCATGGGTGTTCTTCCTTTGGAGCATGGCGCATTGTGAGTTATTGGTATAATCTCTTCTATTTATGCTTTGAGTTATTTTATTTTCCATATACTTTTGTAGACTTGCTAGTGCAAAGTTATCTTGTATTAACATTTGATTTGGAAGTAGGATCTAGATGTTGGAAGTTCTAGTTTATTTTCAAATAAATTTCTAGAAGTTTCAATTCATTGTTTGCTTCTCTAAATCTATATGGACTAATGTGTAATTGGAGTATTGTAGAAGAATTATTTTTGTTGGATCAAGCATAAGGGGAAGTGTTTGAGAGACCAACCCACTCTCGAAGCATCTTCAAAGGAGCTCTCATTTGTTATTTGGATTTTCATAGTTCATCTTACGAAAAAAGTGTTCTTGCAAGGATTTGTTTGGACATAGCTTGTTTACAAGAAAAAATTTCATGTTTTAAATCTTTTCAAATAGTGTTTCATTGATTTTATATTAGCTACTTGAGAGCATTTTCTAAAATAAAGCAAGTGTTAGGGTTCACTCCCATCACTTGATTTGGTTTCTTGTACATTATTTGTATGATATTTATTTGTTTTACATGTTCTCTCTACACTAATTGTGTCTTTGTTTTGCAGCCCATAGTTGGAGTGTTGATAACAAGGGACTTGAGGAAAACTCTAACTATTTTCTTGTAGGACCTCTCAAGCCTTCAAATTTCATCTTCTAGGAGGCCATCGGCATTTGAGGAGGCTCTCTCGCTTGGTAAGGTCGTGGAAAAAGAAGACTAGCTCCTTGTCTTGTGCAAGATTTCATCCACCATTGGAAGCTAATCTTTGGGATACCAAGAGACACCTAACATTTTCAAATTTGAGAGCATTCGTATTGTACTTACCTTAGTTTCTAGTTTTGACTTTCCAGAAGGAAATCTAGTGCTTGAAAAGCCTCATGTGTTGTAAAAGATTCCTCTTGAAGTTTTAGTTGAGATCCTTTGGAAGGTTTCTCATCTCAATCTAATAAAAAGGCTTAGTTTTTCTTGTGGGAGCTTGGGTTTCACCCAAGGCATCCTTTTCTCCTTATTTAGAAGGAGAAACATGTGGGTGGATTGATCTTGCATTGTTTTCTTAGTTTTCATTTTGCACATCTTAAGAATTAATACAATCTCGCCATCACAATCTAACTTTCTCAATTTGATTTTGCTACTAGTTTCCATTTTATGCCTTGCATTTGAAGTTTTGTTTTTAAGTACAACTTGGGATTCCACTTTGGATCAACTTATCTCATTATATGCAAGCATCTCAACTCATGTGGCAAAGTTTGATTTAGTTAATTTTATAATTTGCTTCATGGTTGCCTCACTATAGGCTCTTTGGTTACCTGCGCATTTATTTTAAAATTATTTGTTCACTTTGCAAGCATATCATACTTTGAAGCTTTATCTTATTTCATTGCTTTAGTTGGTTGTTCATTGATATATCATTTGTTAAAGCACTTACTTTGAGAAACTTACAATCTTATATGCTTATGAAGCTTATGTTCTTGTATCTGGTACAATTTTGAGCAATTATCTAAGTTACCTCATTGAGCATATTTCCATTTACTTGAAGCATTTCCTCTTTCACAAAACAAACTTACTTACATCGTTTTAATTTACTTGCAAGCTAATTTCCTTTTCCAATTGAAGTTGCATTTGCAATTTACTTTAAGCATTATCTCATTGCCATTATTTTGAAGCATTGCAAATATCTCTTGGGAAAACTTGTTTGCATTACATTTAGGCATTTTAGCATAGTTTGCATTTTAACTCAATTAACCTCCAAGCATAAGCTTGGTTGATAGACATCATAGGGAAAATTCTTCCAACTGGTACGAAGTAAGGTAAAGAGAGTGTGACCCTACAGTTATGAAGGTGGCTTGTCCCCTTGTAGGAACAAAGGCACATGTTGGCTCATAAGACTGGGGGGAAGGGTACGTTAATGACACCATCGTGTCCTCAGCCCCTCTTTCTTACAGTCACCCCAATTTTCACCCTTTAGCAAGAGTGCAAGAGGAAGATATCTCACTTAGAGTAGGCATTTAGCTTAAAATTAACAAAGTTACATGCATTTAATCTTAGTTTAAGTGCATTTCATGTTTTATTATTTCACTTGCAAACTATTCATGCACTTGTCATTAATGAAAATGTTTTGAATTGATTATCTTATTCAGGCAAGTATCATCTTGCTCATTTTTTGCAAGTAAAGTTTTAACTTGTCTCCTTTGCAAGTCATTCTATATTGCTTCCTTACATGCTTTAGATTTGTGAATGCTTATATATTTTCAAAGCATATTTTATATCTTGCATGTAATATCATATCCTGCTAACATCTTTTGTTTGATTAACAGGGTTACTTGTGTTTCAATTTGAAACAATTCAGTTTTCTTGAGCAAGTATTATTTATTTTTAAGAAATATTGAAGGCACTGGTTTTATGTATGCTAATCTTTGATTAATGTGTTGATGGTTATATATTTCATTTCATATTGCTCATTATATTTGCTCATAATCTCAAGTAATCCAAATTTGACATCTCCTAGAAACCTCACATCACTTTTTAACTTGGTCTTTCATTTAGGGACCAACCCCCTTAGCTTACCTAGGAGAAAGCTTTAACGGAGAGAGTTGGAAATAGGTGACAGCCCCATCTCTTATTTTTTCCACCAAACCACACCTTGTGGGGTTAAGGGCTTTTTCTCACTAACTTAGGTGTGTGTGACAGGCGACAACAATAGTCCCTTTCTATTTATTGTTGAAATTTTGTGCAGATCAAGATGTCTTCATCCTACTTTAAGAACGAAGAGAAGTTGGTTGATGCTTCAAACTTCTTCCCATGGAAGGCCAAATTGGATATTGTTCTTGAGGAACATGATGTCCTAGAGTATGTTGAAGGAGAAATCGCAAAACCAACTCAAAACTTCAATTCTGCTATCAAGGCTAGATACAAGAAAGGAGAAGTCAAAGCTAAAAAGATTATCCTTGACTCTCTTGGAAACCACCTCATCACTTATGTCTACAATTTGAAGAAAGCCAAAGAAATGTACGACAAGTTGATTGGAATGTATCAAGTGAACTACTTGAGTCAAATTCTTGCTCTGAAGAATCATCTCAAGGATGTTAAGATGAACAAAGGAGAAACCATTCAAGCATACTTCATGAGGATATCAAAAATAAAAGATCAACTGTCAACTTCTGGTGAAGTTGTTTCCGATAAAGAATTGATACTGATTACGCTTGGAGGTCTTCCTTCTTCTTGGGAAACTTTTATCACTACCATCAGTAATAATGACAAGTTTCCTACATTTGATGAGCTCTTGGGAAAGTGCAGCCAAGAAGAAGCCAAAATAATTTCCAAAGGGAGAATTCCCAAGCACGAGGAGGGATAACCTATTGCCTTTATGGTACAAGGAAAAAAGAAGAATGCACTATTCATGAAAGTTTGCTCCAAACATCTCCCCTCAATGGGCCGGAGACTTATCAAAAGTCCAATTCTACAACTGTAGCAAACATGGCCACTATGCTCATGATTGTTCAGAAAACAAAAGAGCATCAAAATCCAACTTCAACAATTGTTCCAACAAATCTGATTGCAAAAGAAGAGAATCTCCTGCTCATAGAGGAAACTATCGTTCCTCAAGGAACCAAAGGTATGATAATAATGCAGTTGAGACTCAATCAAAGACTTTCTTGTTTTTGCTCTTTCTAGTTCATCTCCTGCAGATTCTTGTGATAGTTGGTTGGTTGATAACGGTGCTTCAAGGCACTTTACTGGTTACAAAGAAGTACTCTCTAATATTGTTGAGAGGGAGACAGAGTTCAAGACCAATTTTGGAGATAACTCTACATATCCCATAAAGGGATCAGGTTTCGTTTCTTTCCATCTGGACCAAGGTAAAACTTTGACTCTTCAAGAAGTTTTATATGTGTCAGGTTTAAAGAAGTATTTTGTGTCCATATTAGCTTAAAAGATAAAGGAATGAAAGTTGCTTTCATACATGGTAAAGTTCTCACTTGGCCATCGAGATCCAACATGAGAGATGCCCTCAATCTAGGATCTAGATGTGAAGGTCTATAAAAAATCAATGGAAAACCTATTCATGCAATAATCCATGACATCAATCATCAAAGTGAACTTTGGCACCGAAGGTTCGCTCACTTGCACTACAAAGCATTGCCTCATGTGAGAAAGATGGTTTCTGGAATGTCAGAAATCAGATCTGATCATGATGGCGTTTGCCAAGGATGCGTAAGCGGAAAGCAAGTGAAGTGACCCTTCAAGCAAAAGTAAAACCAGTCAGATCTGACAATGGAGGAGATTTCACTTCTAGTGATTTTATTGACTTATGCAAAGAAGTTGGAATCACAAAGAGACCATTGTAGCATATAACCCAGAACAAAATGGTGTGGCCAAGAGAGAGAATAGAACTATCATGGAAGTAGTCAAAGCTATGTTGCATGATAAAAAGTTGCCAAAGTTTCTATGCAGAGAAGCTGCAAACATAATTGTCTATGTCCAAAATAGATCTCCTCATCGTGCCCTAAACAAGAAGACTCCTGAAGAAGTCTTCACTGGCAAGAAGTCCAAAGTTTGGCACCTGAGGATCTTTGGTTGTCCTGTCTACTTCCATGTCCCAAAAGAGAAAAGGAACAAGTTGGAAGCTTCAGGTAGAAAGGTACATTTGTTGGTTATTGTGAGAATTCTAAAGCTTACAAAATATACGTACATGGTCAAAGAAATATAGAATTTAGCAGGGATGTAACATTTGACGAAGATGCGGCTCTTGGAAAAGCAAGAGACATTCTTCTTCCTCCTACTAATGTTGATAGTCAAGATGATGTATTTGAAATACAAGAAGATCTTGAAGCTAAAAATGATCTTGTTGATGAAACCATGGAGCCCATGGATCCTTTAGATCCTCCTCCCTGTGATCCTCCTTCTAAAAGGAGGCCTTTATGGCTTCATGACACTCTTCAAGATGTTGATAAACATGTAGCCCCCAGAGGAACTTTCAAAGAAAGCAAGAAACCTTGTCAGTTCCAAGGATATGTTGTAGCCATGAGAAACATTATTCAAGTTGAACCGTGCACTTTTGAAGAAGTTGTAAAGGCCCAAGTGTGGAAAGATGCAATGACTGAATAATATGAATCCATCATTCATAATGATGTATGGGAAGTGGTTCCAATACCCCAAGGTAAATCTCTTGTATCTTCTAAATGGTTGTATAAAATTTAACATGTTGATAGAAATATTGAAAAGTATAAAGATAGATTTGTGGCTAGAGATTTCTCTCAGAAAGAGGGAATAGACTATGATGAAATTTTTGCACCTGTTGCCCGTTACACCACCATCCGATTTATTGTAGCTCTAGTTGCTATCCAAGGATGGTCTCTTCACCAAATGGATGTGGAGACTGCTTTTCTGCATGGCTTCCTTAAAGAAGAAGTATTTTTGGAGCAACCACAAGGCTTTGAAGTACATGATCCAAAAACTCGTGTGTAGGTTGAAGAAAGCCCTCTATGGTTTGATGTGTGTAGGTTGAAGAAAGCCCTCTATGGTTTGAAGCAAGCTCCAAGAGCTTGCTATGATCACATAGATAGCTTCTTAATGAAGCTTGGTTTTACCAAAAGAAATGCAAATCCAAATCTTTACTCTAAGATAGTCCAAGGGATGCCTTTGATTTTGGTATTGTATGTTGATGATTTATTTCTGACTGGTAGTGAACCTCTTATTCTCCAATGTAAGAGGGAGTTAGCTTCTGAATTTGAAATGAAAGATCTTGGTTTGATGCACTACTTTTTGGGCTTGGTGGTATGAAAGAAATCTGATGAGATTTTCATTTCTCAAGGAAAATATGTTGTCAAACTATTAGAAAGTTTTGGCATGACTGAGTGTAAGTCCATGAATACTCGAATGGAAATGAATTTCAAGAAGCTTTGTGGTAAAGTTGCATGACCTGATTTGGCTAAACCTTCTTACTCCTGAGTACCATCAATTGATTGGGGCATTGATGTTCTTAGTGAACACTAGACCATATATATGCTTTGCAATCAATACTCTTAGTCAATACATGATTAAGCCTGCTCATGCACACTAGGTTGTTGCAAAGCATGTGTTGAGGTACCTGCATGGGACCATCAATCTTGGATTGAGATATGTTGTCGAAGATGTAAGGCTACATGGATACTCTGATGTTGATTGGGTCGATAACTCTACTGACAAAAAGAGCACATCAGGGTGTTGCTTCAGCTTAGGATCAACCATGATATCTTGGATGAGCATAAAGGAAAAGTTTGTTGCCCTTAACACGGCTTAAGTAGAATACACTGCTACTAGCATGGCTAGTTGTGAGGCAGTTTGGCTAAGAAATCTCTTTGGAGAGTTGTTTGAGAAAGTATTGGATACTACAGTAATTTATTGTGACAATAAGAGTGGAATTCGACTTGCTGAAAATATCGTGTTCCATGACAAGTCCAAACACATTAAGATCAAATATCACCATATCCAGGATATGGTGCAAAGAGGCGCAGTAAGACTTCATCATATAGTGACTAATGACTAGGTCACCAACATTCTTACCAAGCGTTTGCTAAGAGGAAAGTTCTTGGTTTTCAGAGAGCAGCTTGGACTGACAAATGTGACCCTTCCTAGAGAGGGTGGTCATTGACGGTAAGCCTTGGATGTGCAAGATCCTTGTCATGTGTTGACAAGTGGATCCCCCCAAGCAATGATGAGCCTTGGATGAGTGAGATCCTTGTCATGTGTTGACAAGTGGAGCCCCCCAAGCAGTGATGAGCCTTGGATGTGCGAGATACTTGTCATTGTTGGCAAGTGGATCCCCCCAAGTAGTGATGAACCTTGGATGAGCAAGATCCTTGTCATGTGTTGACAAGTGGATCCCCCCAAGTAGTGATGAGCCTTGGATGTGTGAGATCCTTGTCATGTGTTGACAAGTGGATCCCCCTAAGCAGTGATACGCCTTGAATGTGCGAGATCTTTGTCATGTGTTGACAAGTGGATCCCCCCAAGTGTGTATAGGGTGATGGATGTATCTCCCCTATGATGATTCGTCTTCATTAGATTGTAGCATCATTGTTCCAAAGCAAAGATAGTAGAGACCCTTGTATTAGATAGAAATTTCTCCCTGGCTGAAAGGGAGTGTTGAAAATTGGTAGCTATGGGATGAATTTCCTTGAATAAAATTTCATTTCTGACGTTTCCAAAGTGACTTTCTAAAAATAGAAATTCATGTCTATCTTTGCAACCATGACTTTCCAAAAGTATTAAATCACCTTCCATCAATTCATAATCATAAATATATATATATATATATGATGGAAAATCACTTAACTTGTCCTTAATCAAACTCAATTGTTTAACTTTTAACTTAATCATCATCATCATCATCATTATTATTATTATTATTATGATTACTATTATCCTCTTTATGATATTATTACATTATTATTAAAAATAAATTCAAGCCTCTCAATCATGTCATATATAACTCCCCTCAATTAATTCATATGTTACTCTCTCTCTCTCTCTTAATGGATTCATTTCTCTCTCTCTTTAATGCTCTTACGCACCTCTTACACTCTCTTACACACTTTAGTGATTCGTCATAAAAAGATTCCTCTTACACCTCTTTAATGCATAAGTTACACTTCTCTCCTAAATGCATAAGTTACACTCCTCTCCTTTATGGCAAAAGTTACACTCCTATTTTGGCATATGTAACTCCTTCTCAAGGCATAGGAGCTACTCCCTCATGAATTCGAGGTCCTTGCTCTTCCTATATATTTGTGCCTCTCATCCTCACTTGATACACTTGTGCTTGTGAAAGGAGAATTCTAACTTGAGAAAGAGAGAGTTGGAGAGTCTAGAGGAAGATTGAGAGAGAGAGAGAGAGAGAAAGTCTTGAAGAACAATAGCAGATCTTGGAGAGCCAAAGTGATTCAGTGTTTGCATTAGCTACTACAATCAGAGATCTTCAAATTTGGGTGAAATTCTTCTCTCATTGTACTTTGTATCTCTGCTGAACAATTGATTTCTAATAGAGGAAGAATCTGGTTGGGTTTACCCCTTGTGGGTTTTTCCCTGGTCATTGATCTAAATTTTCTGTCTCATTGAGTTCTTGGTTGTCTGCATTGTGCATATGATTTATATGGTTTATGTTCTATCAACAATTACTTAACTTATTTTGCAGCATAAAGAAGTTATGGATTTAAGTAATTGTAACAGCATAGAACATCAGAATTTCAACAATTTACTTGTGCCATAAAGTTTTAGTATGTTAATGAGAGCAAAGTTTATTTTGTAAATATTTGTAAAATTATTTTTCCACTAACCCTTGTATTTTTAAATACTAACCTTTTATTTTATTTTTATAGCTATTGGGGTTTTGGGGGTTTTTTGCATATATTGGATTCTTGACTCTCTATTTATCATTTTTGCAAGTACATTGGCTCAAGGATTTGAAGAGATTTTGATTTTGAGAAGCCATTAGCCACACCTAGCCTAGACGGATATGGTTTGAGAGGCTTCTAGCCCATTTGGAGGGGTCGTCCAACCCTTTTTGCCAAATCATTCAAGAGAAGAGGGTTGATCTAGGCCCTAGAGAGTTAGATCTAGGCCTTCCAAGCCCTAGTTGCTCAACGCTCAGCTAAAAGAGGGGGGCTTCTAGTCTTTTGAGGTACTTTCAATGGTTTTTCAGTTATTTTTGTGGTTTTCATTGGCTAATATTGTGTCTGCAGGGGTGTCATTGGATTTTGAGGCCTCTTGGAGGCTAGCCGCAACCCTTAAGGGCTCATTTTCCCTTAGCCGCAACCCTAATTGGGCTTGTTACCCTCGTGATAGCCCTCTAGGGCCTTAGCCTCAAGCCTTTGTGGCCTTTCCTTGGTAGTCGCAAGCCATTTGTGGCCTTTTCCTTGTGACCGCAGGCCTATTTGGGCTTGAAAGCCTAGGCCGCAGCTCCTTTGGGCCATTTTTCTCCTTGTTGCAGACTTGTATCAGCTTATTTGTGGGATTTTGCAATTAATTTTGACACTAATCCTTGTTTTGCAGGCCTAGGTAAGGATTTTCCATACTGATAGTTTGTGGTTGCAGGCTTAGGTGAAGTTGGGCAAGGGTTTGAGGTGGATTGCATCATTGTCTAGCCATTGATCTTTAGTATTCTTGGACTAACAAGTGGTTTTCTAGGTCACTGCACTCATTGGGAATTCAACTAGCCATTCAACAAGCCCTTAAGGGCCAAGGGTTTGCTCCTAAACCCCTTCTCCCCTCTCTGTTTTTCATAACCAGATCTGAAGCATTCCTATAAAAGTGGAATAAATCTGATTTAATCACATTAAACAAGCCTAAAAACGTTTTCACTTATGGTATAATCATTGCACATTAACCATAAAAGGCTAATCAACCTATATGCTCTTAATTGGTGATGTTCTAAGTGATTTTGGAAATCTGATATAAGTGAAAAGAGGTCTGATATATGCCTATTTAAGTCTGATATATACTTGTTTCAGTGAGAAGAAATCATCTTGCTAAGGCTTAACAGTCATAAGAGCTCATTTCTAAGTCTTGGGAGCATTATTTCTATCTTTCTAAGTTAATGGTGTTAATGGTAAAGTGCTACGTAACTCCTCTTGTGAAATCTTGTATATCTCGAAGGTGTTAAAAGAACCCTTGAATCCTTCGATCTTATTACACATTGGGAAATCATTGTTAGCAATCTCTAAAAAAATTATCACTTCACTGATTTCAGATTTCATAGTGCTCTGTTCTGATTTCACATCGCTCTGTTTTGCACTGATTTCTGATTTCGGAGCGCTTAAATGATATAAGTGACATTGGCATTAATTGGCTAAACATTGGAAATCTTGTTGTTTGGGTGTCATTGTGATAGGAGCATTATCTTGGATAGCTTGTGTATTGTTGACATAACAAGCTTTTGAGATATCTTGCATACACACATTGTTATTAAAAGAAGTTTGTAGCGTTCTAAAGTTGCTAATCGTGGAGGACTATTGTCATTTGAAGAAGCATTGGTTATACTAATTGTCAGACTATTTCTTGTAATACTTGTGTTTAAATTTTGCTAACATTGCGAGTAAGCTTGTAATTCTAAATCTAATTGTCTCACACTCTTCTTAAAGCATCATAAGCATTTCTTGTTGGCAGTCTTGTAATTCTTGCGATTTGTGATCTAAAATATTGATTTCATCTAATCACCTAATCTAATCATCTTGCATTTCATTCTTGGAATAGGGGTGCATCTTAAAATTTACCTCCAAGCATAAGCTTGGTTGATAGAAAGATAGGACCACCCCTCTCTATTGGTTTGCGATACTTGACCCTTGCACTAAGGTTAAAACAGGTGACCTTGCAGTTCTCTTGTGGGCAATTCCTTGTAGGAATAGAGGCACTTGGGTCATTAGAACTCCACAGAAGATATCGTTAATGAGGCCCTAGCCTCCTTCCTTTGGACTTGTTTCTGCAACCTTCTTGCAAGACTTGCTTCAAGACAGCTGAATTGAGGGTTCTCACCTAGTATAGGCATTCTAACTAAAATTAACCAAGAGCCTGCATCTCACTTAGTTTTTGGTGTTGCATCTCATATAGGATAGTTTTTCATCCTAGCGGCAATTGTTCATCCGGTATCTTGGAATTTAATCTATATTGTGCAAGTAAATAATTTGTAAAGGCACTGGTCTCCTACTTAAAAATCCTAAAATCTAATCAAGTTTTGCTAAATAATTAAACTTTCCTATTATCCTTAAACAAGTTGCTAGGTCATTTAGTTGTGTCTCCCAAACTCATCATCTCATCCATAGGGACTACCCCACTTAGCTTGCTTTAAAGAGACAGCTTAAACGGAGAGGGTCGGGATCAGAGTGACAGCCCCTACCCTGAGCGTTGTCGCATTCTGGTGTACAATTTGAGCGACAACAAACTCCATTGCCACTTGAACACACTCTGAACAATTAAAAAGATATTAGAGAAAAATAAGGGTTCAAATTATCTACTGAAGAAAGACTACTCCACTGCAAATTGAAGAAATGTCGAGTCAAGTAGATTTCTAAAGGCAAAAGGTGAATAAATCTAATTTTACTGAAGAAGTTCATGTTTGCAGCCGCCAAGTTGAATAAATTGGCAAGGAACAAATTTAATACTAGAAATTCCACTGCTAGACAAATTGGAAGAAATACATCCAAATCACAATGGTTCCTAAGTTTGAGATAAAGAAAATCTATCCAATAAAAAGGGATGACGTGGGAAATATCTCTAGATAGACAAAAAGATACAACTAGGTTTGAGTGCACTACAATCGCCATTTGAAAAGAAAACATCGTGAGTGCCAAAAATAACTAAAAATTAAAACCGCTGCATAGTTACAAAGGAAGGGCGATCAGTGCTTTGAAACCATTGGGCATGCATTAGCTAACATTGTCCACTACAATCAACCAAGTTTTGGGTCAACGTCTCTGTCACTAGTAGTAAATCAATTCATCATTTTAGATAACCACCCATACAGATTCATCACCAAACATATTAACTGATTTATTTTGATATATCGTGTTGTCAAGAGCAGCTGACTCTTCGTTGGGGAAAAATAAACTATAGCAACATTATCAACCAATAATAACTATAATCAATCTATTTTGATATTATATACAGCTGCAATTTCGCCTTGGAGATTTAATTAAAGACATTTCAAATTGTTGAGATTTTGTATAGTTGGTGTAGCATCGGGTGTGCTCTAGCCCTGAAATTTTGTGGAGGGGCTAGGACACACTTGATCTCCAAAACCCAGAAAGGGATTTGAGAAATTTCAGTTAGTGTTCAAGTTATTCAAATAATTAATTATTTTAATGGATTTCCTAAGTCTAAACTTAGGATAATAAAATAATTGAAGTGAATAATTAACACGTGCTGAAATCGTCTTAAGTCGCATGGATCAAGCAGTCTTTTAATATTAGCCGTTGATGAGTGATTTAATCTCGATCGTTGAAGGGTTCAACGAAAAGTATAAGAGAAAGGCTTGAGGACCAGTTGGAAGGGACACACAGTTGCAAAGCTGAGGAATAGATCTAGAATTCTAGGGCAGGTTTGTTAAGAATTTACGGAGGAATTTCCTGCAGCAAGGGGTAGTATTGGCCAAGAGAATGATCTGATTCCAGGGCCAAGAGTCAGTAAGAGGCAAAGAAGCGGCAACAAGGACAATGCAGAGAAGCAGAGCGGTTGTGCAGCAACAAGGCCAGTGCAGAGAAGCACAGCAACAACCACGCAAGTGCTGCGCAGCCGCTACACAAGTGCTACGCAGGACAGCGCAAAGGCTTCGGGGGGCTTCATAAATTACACAGAGGGCTTCTAGGCCAGCGTAAGGCCTGCGTCACCCTTCCAGGGGTTACGCAATCCCCCTCTAGGCAGCGCAGTGGCATTCGGAGGCTAGCAAGGTTGACGCTGGGGCTTCATGGGCAACACTAAGGGTTTCTAGGGCTAGATCCGAGCTGAGTTCTATAAATCCCGTTTGAGGGTGTGGATCAGTCAGATATTTGGCACTAGAACTTCAGGTTAGCTGCAAAATTGATTTCTTTTATTCTCAGTCGGGTTTTCCAGATCTGGAACCCAGATTTACTGTAGTCAGAACTACCTAATAATAAACCCTCATATCTGTTGCACCGGTTTTCCCACTTTGGGTTTTTTACAGGGACTTATGTCCAAAAATCCATGTGTCACTTTGTTGCATGACCGTATTATTCAGTAAATGATCAGCATGTGTAGGTTGTAGTTGCGTTTATTTTTGGTATTTTCTAAATCTAATTTCTAGAAATAACTAGTATTAAGTAAATGAAGTAGGAGAAAATAAACCAATACACTGCAGTAGAATTTTCACATGGTATTAGAGCGATAGCAGATCAAGCTGAATGTCCAGCAATCAGCTGAAGAAATATTTTTCTGCAAGGTGGCAGAAGAAGCAGCGGATCCGGAAAGGGCATCTTGACAGTAGGAGAAAGCAGATTCAGAAGACAGTGCTGAAACTGTAGAAGGCCTTCAGGCTTACGCAGACCCTTCCCAGGGCAGCGTAAGGACTGCGTCACCCAGTCTGGGGTTATGCAGTCCACTTTTGAGCAGTGTTGGGACTGCGTTGGGCCAGCCAATGAGACACAGTCTAGTCATTTCTCCGGTTGCGGAAGAATCTTGCCAAGATCCGGAAGCAGTGCTTCAGATCTTCAGCAGCGCTGGTGGGGTAGAGATTCTGCAGGTGCAGAATTGTGCCTAGCTAAGGCAACAAAGGCGGGAGGAAGACAATTGCTCAGCAGATCTGAGATTCGATTAGGAGGATCGGAGAGTATTGTCCGTTTGTGTTTTGGTGGAAGATTTCCAGGAGGGAAATCAGTCTTCAGCGAAAGCAGCTACTAGAGGGTTTCTAATCACCAAGAAACCCAGATCCAGAGGGAGAAGTACTATTTCCATCAGATCTGAGCAAAGATGGCTCGATATGGACTGAGGGATCAAGATAGATTGGATGGCATGTCCAACTATGTTATCTGGAGGGCCAAAATCCTCTCAGTTTGGGATGAGTATGGTCTCAAAGAGCATGCAGAAAAGGTTCTTGTTGTACCAACTAATGCAGATCCTCTCAAGAAGTATGAAGAAAATCAAGCGCGTACGAAACGTTTGATCATAGACGGAGTCAAGGACCACGTTATACCTCATATTGCTGGGAAGACTACAGCAAATTACATGTGGGTAGCCTTGGACACAATGTACCAAGGAGGCTCCGTGCAAAGAAGAATGCTTCTTGAGAACCAGATGCGGTTGTTCCAAATGATGAAGGGTGAAGAGATAGATCCATTCCTCTTCAAGCTTCAAGCCATCTGAGATCAGCTGGTTGGCATTGGTGCTACTCCGAATGAGGGGCTCTTGGTGAGGACTGCTCTGAATGCAGTCTCGGAAGATTGGGAAACGTTTGTCCAGAGCATTCTAGGAAGGGCAGCGTTACCATCTTGGGCTGACATGTGGGCTATCCTCCGCCAAGAGGAGATCAGGAGGGTCACCAAGCAGCAGAATATCAGTGGAGGAAGCGGAAAGGCCAAATTCAAGGAGGAGGAGGATGCAACCCTTGCATCAAGGGAAAAGAAACAGCAAGGGAAGAAGAAGAAGGACCTTTCCAAGGTCCAGTGTTTTAACTGTGGTGATCTTGGACAATTCGCCAGCAGTTGTCCTAAGAAGAAGGACAAAGGATCTTTTGATTCCAAGGTTGCGACAGCAAAGGATGATGGCTCTGATGATGATGTAGCCATGAGTGCTCATGTACCTCGAGATAAGAGGTGGGGTGACATGGATTTGTAGAGCATCTACAGATAGTGGCAGGATCCTTGAGTCAACCCTACTCTTGGATCACATACGAGCTACGAGAGCCTTAAGACGGTAGCATTATGAGTCGGGAGATGGTTGCAGGAGGCCACATAGAAGCGGAAGAGAGAGCTGAAGAGGGAGCAGCATAATGCAGAGGCAGCAGCAGTGCAGAGGGGCTGATGGGACTTCAGCGACGTAGAGAAGTTAAGCTCACGCAGTGCAGTGTTGTAGCATGACAGTGTCTCCAGGAGGACAGCGTGATTCAGCATCTAGGGAGCTTCAGTGATGGAGGGCAGCTTGACTTATCTGTCAAACAGTTGGGCAGAGTTCTTTCAGTTGCTTACTTCTCAGCAACTGAGTTGCAGTGCAGCAGTTAGCAATGGCAGTGCTATGGGCAGCATGATGCAGCAATTTGAGAGGGAGCTGCAGCACAAATGTGGCAGTGTCAATGGCAGCGGCATGGGCAACAGTACAGAGAGCAGCACTGTAGTGGATGGAGGGCAACAGGCCAAGCATCAGCAGCACAGAATCCAGCTTCAAGATCTTGTAGTGCATGGTGTGGATGCATTGCTAGAGTACACTTTCCTAGAGCACACTCCGTGCTAAGAGGGAGTGTTGAGATTTTTTATAGTTGGTGTAGCATCGGGAGTGCTCTAGCCCTGAAATTTTGTGGAGGGGCTAGGACACACTTGATCTCCAAAACCCAGAAAGGGATTTGAGAAATTTCAGTTGGTGTTCAAGTTATTCAAATAAGTAATTATTTTAATGGATTTCCTAAGTCTAAACTTAGGAAAATAAAATAATTAAAGTGAATTAATTAACACGTGCTGAAATTGTCTTAAGACACATGGATCAAGCAGTCTCTTAATCTCAATCATTGATGAATGATTTAATCTCGGTCGTTGAAGGGTTCAACGAAAAGTATAAGAGAAAGGCTTGAGGGTCAGTTGGAAGGGACACACAGTTGCAGAGCTGAGGAATAGATCTGGAATTCTAGGGCGGGTTTGCTAAGAATTTCCGGAGGAATTTCCTGCAGCGAGGGGTAGTATTGGCTAAGGGAATGATTTGATTCCAGGGCCAAGAGTCAGTAAGAGGCAGAGGAGCAGCAACAAGGATAGCACAAAGAAACAAAGCAGCAGCCACGCAGGTGTTGCGCAGCTGCTACGCAAGTGCTACGAAGGACAACGCAAAGGCTTTAGGGGGCTTCAAAAATTACACAGAGGGCTTCTAGGCCAGCGCAAGGCCTGCATCACCCTTCCAGGGGTTACGCAGTCCCCCTCTGGGCAGCACAGTGTCATTCTGAGGCAAGTAGGGCTGACGTTGGGGCTTCAGGGGCAGCGTTGAGGGCTTCTAGGGCCAGATCCGGGTTGAGTTCTATAAATCCCGTTTGAGGGTGTGGATCAGTCAGATATTTGGCACTAGAACTTCAGGTTAGTTGCAAAATTGATTTCTTTTATTCTCTGTCTAGTTTTCCAGATTTGGAACCCAGATTTACTGTACTCAGAACTACTTAATAATAAACCCTCATATCTGTTGCACCGGTTTTTCCACTTTGGGTGTTTTCCGGGGACTTATGTCCAAAAATCCATGTGTCACTTTGTTGCATGAGCGTATTATTCAGTAAATGATCTGCATGTGTAGGTTGTAGTTGTGTTTATTTTCGGTATTTTCTAAATCTAATTTCTGGAAATAACTTGTATTAATTAAATCAAGTAGGAGAAATAAACCAATACACTGTAGTAGAATTTTCACACAAATCACATTTGACGGTTCCGTCAAAATGTCAAGTTGCAACTTGTCCTTTTTTTTCACCTGAAGAAATCACACCCAGAGTAGCTCTCAGGCGTACACGGTCCTGCCTAGGATTGGACCTCGATTGGTCAAGTTGATTGTGACGATTGAGGTTGGGGATGCATTGACTGGTCTGAAAAGTGATTAATAATAATAAGTTGTATGACATAGAGGATCATACATAATCATCATTTCAAAGCTAGTTCATAAGGTATTCAAGTTCATAAAAGGTGCTATTAAAAGGCCAAGATACAAAGGATACTATTAAATATAAAGTGCAAAATCTTTAAGGGATTTGAATATTTTATAAAGGCGTAGTCTACCGAGGCCACAATTTCACCCGAACGGCAAAATTCTTGCCAGAATCCGGTGATTAAAAATTCAAAAATCCAATCCTGGGAGTGTTTGAATCGTTTTTTGATGGTGGAAATGGAATTAACACCATCAAGAACCTCTAGGGCAGCCAAACTTCTGAAGCTTGACAGTTTTAACCCAGATTTCCAAAAATTTATGCCAGATTTTCCACAATTTTCCAGGCAAAATTGTGGCTTCGTTAGACTTCGGCTTTTATAAAGGTTTTTATAATAAGACATTAAAAAAAACAATGAAAATAAAAAAAATATACTTTAATTATGTATTAAATCTTAAATTAAAATATTAAATGGGTTTATAGAGATAAAAAAAATGGAGATATATTGACCCTTTATAAAGTTATAAAAAAAGAGAGAGAATTCAAGATGAAGGAAGAATTTGTTATAAAGGAAGCATGATCTCATATTTTGGATTATGTACATTGAAGGGGAACATATAACGAAAAGAGATTAATATCATTATCAATGAGAACCATGCGGAAAATTAAGGGAAAATTAAGTTAATGTCAATTTGGAAAAACAATTATTAATTCCATAACCAAATATAATTGAGAATAAGGATGCTTCTTATTTCAAAGCACAATATGAAATTAAGGACTTTAAAGTAATAATTGATGATTATGAATGTATACCTCAATTCAATGTTGTAAATATGTTTGATGAAAAGATCAACATAATTCTTTGTTTACCCTATTTGAAAATTTTGGTACCTTCAAGTAAAACACGCAAAAAAAAATTTTGACATTTTTCTATGAGAAGAAGATGATGACATTCCAACAATGTTGTCAAAATCGATAAGACCTTCATCAAAAGACTTTAAAGATATCACGAAAGTAATCCTTCAAGGAAATCAAAAGTTAATGCAAAATATGCAGAAAGAAGTCGACAAAAATATTGCAGACTAAAATGAAGAAATTCCTTGCCTCAAGGAACATAGTGAAAAATTATTTATGCAAATTAAGCAACTTAAAAAGATTAAGAAGTTGTTGGAAAACAAAGTACAAAAACTATTGAAAGGGAAGCATCAATATCTTCAAATGTGAAAATTTAAGTCGAAGAAAAGGGAACAAATATAGATCCCATTAATCTCACCGGCTCGGAAAAATATCAATCCAATTGAAGTAAAGATATACTCTAATGTTGTAGTACAAACAATAAAAATTCCAAGTGAAGATCCAGAGTGTGAAGAAAATCATTTACCTGAAGTAAGCCAAAAAAACATTACAAGCATGACAACAGAAAATCATATAACAAGAACTCCTTATCAACATTCACATCAGAAGAGCAGGTACATTAAACAATCAAGTAGAAGGTAAGAGAGAAGCAACATGAGCTCCACGGTGATTTCATATGCAGCTAGGGTTTCCTGCATCGGCCACCAAAGCAGCTTGATGGCGGCCCCTTGGGCTTGCTCTACTGATGGCTTGCAGGACGGGGAGCGCCCTCCCGTCAATACTGCATCACTGATATGGTCCAGCGGCCCCATGAAACCTACTGTGGATGCTCCTCGCCCACTTGCATTCCTATCGGCCTCTGCACTTGGCCGGAATCGAACACAGGCCCATGTATATTTTTCATATACAGGATTCGTTTCCTCGGCGGCGCCCTCTTTAAAGTGAGCTGGTATTCACTATCGATTAACCAAGACAACCTACTGAAATGCATACCGGAGGCATATTGGTTGTGCAAGGCAATTTGCGGCCCCCTGTAGACTTGTCGACTACAGTCATCTCGCTACGGCGATATTAATCTGAGACCTTGGCTTGCTGGCAACACTCCGTTCCTCACATTTTTAAACTGCTGATGTGCCAAAATACCAGACCCTCCGTGGACCTGGACTCTGCGACCGATGCCGACTCCCAGGGAGGACCACACAGCCATCATTGGCAATAAGGTACGCTCTGCTCGTTTTCAGATTTTTATTAAGCCCCCTGTGGGGATCTGCATATCAATATGGGCACAGGAAAACGACAAGGTGGAAATCCTAAAACAAAGTATCAGTAAAGCATCTGGCTACCCTAGCCAGCAGCAGTCCTTAATATACGGAGGGAGATCCCTCCAGAACAACGACACAATAAAAGATTACTCTATCCGTCCTAGAGCCACCATCATCCTCAATTTGAGACTGAGGGGTGGATCTGTTGAACAACACAGAGCTCAAGGATCAACTAGAGGCACCAGCTCTCCAACAACCGAAACCCCGAAAGGACCCTCATACAAGAACATTTTACAGGGGAAAAACAAAGCAGCTACCCCTACTGAACCAGTTGATAATGCACCCAAACCATACATTGTGGAGCAACTGAATTTTACTCTAGAACTGAACATAGAAATGCTAGAGATAGATGAACACAAAACTTCTTTTGAATCACAAGCGCTAATCTGCAAATTTAACAGCTTCTGGCCCAAACCAATGGAGCTCTTTCATTGGATTTTCACCAAATGGACTATGGACTGTGAAATTCACCTCTGTTCTAAGGGGTTTTTCATCGTCAAGTTTTTATCTTCGAAAGCCAGAGAAGTCATTCTACAGGGAGGACCGTGGTTTTGGGGATCCACTGGGCTTTTCATCACCCCTTGGTTCCCGGATTTTGACACAAACACTATGGAAGTGACCAGAATGCCGATCTGGGTTCGGCTTTACAACCTTCCACTACATTTTTGGAATGAAAATGTACTAGCTGGTATCGGAAATATCCTAGGGAGATATATTAAAACAGATACACAACGCTTGGAGGAGCGTATCTACACTTTTGCACGAATCTATGTGGAGGTGAACCTTAGCAAAGGGCTGCCAAAATGCAGACAACTGATACATAAACAACAAAAATGGACACAGCATCTTGACTTCGAAAATACAGCATTCAAATGCCGAATATGCAGGAATATCGGTCATCTGGAAAATACATGGCCGGAAGCAAAAAGAGATAACAGAAAAAAGAAGAAACCTGGGAAAGCCTCCAAAGGATGGAAATTTCACTCAAATGAACCGAAACAGGAAACAAAAGATGAGGAGGATGTCCTCATCCCAAATGAGAACAATCCGACAACCATTGAACCAGAAGCAAAAGAACAAGAGATGCAAGACCCCTTTGATATTACCTTGGATCAGCAGGCAAAAGACAATGGGGCACCGGATACAGGGGGGAACAAAAGACAACACAGCTCAGACACTTCAGATTCAGATAAGGACAATGGAGCAAATACCGAAGACACACAGCGTGCCCTTATCTCGGCCACGCCAACACAAGGTGCTTGGCGGAAGGTTGAAAAAAAGAAAGGGAGAAAAACTTAATTTTTCTCCCCATGTACTATAGGTGTTACTTGCAACTTTAGAGTCTGTCTTTATGACAAATCTCTGCTTGTGTTACATGTAATTTTGTTTTCAATAATAAAATTACGATTTTTCCTGTGGAAAAAAAAAACAATCAAGCAAAAGGAAAACAATTAATCCATCTTTAGAAGAATATTGATACTAGCACCATCAAGTTTCATAATAATAATTAATCTTGGAAAGCCTATAAGCGCAATGTTCCACAGAAGATCGAATTGGAATGGTTAGATCATTTTTTAGTTCAACATTTTGTTCATCGCTCATAGGTTCATATCAGTTTGTATCATCGAAGATGACAGTTCGAAGAATTGGAAGAGATGCGAAGAGATTACAAGACAGAGAAAATATGCTTTGAGGACAAAGCATTTCTAGGGGGAAGGCAATCTTAAATATATATATATCTGTGTGTGTGTGTGTGTGTAACTCTTACTTAAATAATAATTAATATAAAGAAATGACATCTCAAAGGACATGACTATTATGAAAGGACAAGCTACTTAGGGATATATATGGGGTGCCATTGTACTTTCATCATCATATCATCTGTACTCAAACTTTATATATATTGTTATTCATCCTCGTGGATATTTTCATATTCCAGATATCCTAAATATTTTGTTGTGAGCGAACTTTGTTCGTCTTAGAGATAGAGTTATAAGAATCAGTTGACCTAGACATTGTTTGGATAGCTTGTACTAGTAGGATTCAATAGGTTGTGTTTAGTTCACCTTGAGCTTATTTTCAAAATCTATCAAGAACCGGTAGCTATAATCCTAAGTCTTGACTAACCAGGGTATGAGCCAGTAAGTCGTATTACTCAAATAATATTATTTGTTTTCAACACATAAGAAAACAAAAGACCTTTAATACCTGGATGCCACCAACAAGCATCTCCAGAGAAGGATTTTTTATTAGATTCTCAATTGTCATTCCATGAGCTGTTCCAACTAGCTGTATTCCACGTTGAGCAATTGTACTGGCGGCCAAGGCTTCAAGCTCTGTTCCAATTTCATCAATTACAATGGTCTGAGGCATATGGTTCTCAACTGCTTCTATCATGACCTGCACACATTCACGTTTGGTTTAAACACAAAAATACCTCATTACTTAAAACTACATTTTTGAAGATAAAAATGCAATGTGAAAGGTAAAGTGATATTTACACCTGATAAAGGTACAAGTTACGGCAAACAAATCCCTAACATTTCTGCATTGAAACACAAGTAGTTTCCAGGAAGCAAGATATGCAACAGTTGAACCAATCAAGTCCAATACAAGGATGAACATGTGTTTTGAGACATGAAAGGATAATTTCTGTCAAGTTCATCAGATGTGGTGAGACGATGAAAGTAACCAGGAAAACCCAAGGAATTTCCTTTTGATGCTTCACGCTACCGACGTAAAGACAGCAACCATTACAATGTATTGACACCGACCAAGTATAGAAGTGCAGCATGTTGAAAAAGACCATATGTAATTTCCATTCACAATTCTACAAATCCCACCATATGTCTTGCCCTTGTATCATGAACCTCAATGAAGTCAAAGAAACTGAATTTCCAGATTTTACTTCTAGTACTCTGCCAAAACAAATTTGCTGGAAGAGCAGGAAATCCCTGCACCTTCAGTATGAATAAGTTATGTACTTTAGTGACTTGTAATTTCTGAGCCTGATAGATGACTCAAGTGGAAAGCCCACGGGAGCTGTTGGGAAAAATATAAAAATGCAATTATTTACAGAATACAGTGCATGGCCTACCATTAGCACCTAATGAAGGTCTCAAACCATCATCAACTTTGCTTCAAGAATATTGCAGGGGAATAAAAATATAAAGGTAGAAAAGTTGTACAAGGCATGCCCATAGACCTATAAGAGCATGAATCTTCTACATAATATATTTTTACCATACAATGGAAGGTTGAAATAGTGCAAAGGCTCAAACTTCTGTTAGTACTCGCTTCTTTGAGACTTAAAGGTCCAAAAGAAACAAAAAATAATAATGCAAATAATGCAAATAGGAAGTTGAGAGTTAAATCCAGAAGCCATCATACATCTCTGATTGGATGGCTTCTTTTTACATAATGGATGCAATGACAAAAACTGATAGATCATGACCATATCCTTGATTGCTGAGTTGTCACATATACTCCTTTTAAAAATGATGAATAATACCATATATTGATTTTCCTCAAAAGGAAGAATTATTCAAAACGAGTAGTCTTTAGTGTGACTTTTTGAAGGCTTTTACGGTGACTTTTTACGGTGTAATTTCTCTAAATTCCGGCAGGAATTTATTGAAAAGAGAAGTTTGATTGCTAACTTTGCACAATCGAAGTGCCTTGGAGGTTTTTGAGGGTGCTGAATCCATATATAGAGTCAAAAAACCAGTTTGAATAACAAAAACCAAGATTTTACCTCAAAATTTTTCACCGGATTCCGGCACCTGAAACTTCAAAAAGTCGCACTAAAGACAACTCCTTATTCAAAATGGCAATTATTTGAGAAGAATCGTATGTTATGATGTCACAAACAGTATGTGCAAGGTAACAATTGACCAATTTAGTAATAGTTTGTTCAACGTTGTGTGGAATCATACAAGGCTTTGGGATAAGTAAATGGAAAGAAAGTTTGTCTCCAAGTAATGTAGCCATTGTCAGAAGTGATCTTGAACAAAAAAACAAAATTTCATGTTTACAGATGTAGCAGAATAGCATCATGCATACAGATGCAGCAATACTTTATGTTGCATATCAACATTTGGCACTTGCATTCTTCGAGCACTTCCAATCCCTGCATGAGGTATGTCTCCATCGCCAGCAATCTCATTCGAACTATCAACAATCACGACTCGTTTCTTGTAGTCATCTGCTAACATTTTAGCTATATCCCTGTAATGACACAAATCACTAATCTTATGGTCACAAATTTAGCAATACTTATTAATAAATTATGTAAAATACAAAAGACATTCTTTCTCACAACTTCCAGTTGAAAGTGGGTTCTCTTGCCCATATATATTAAATGAAACTCCATTTAATCTTTAACTTAAGATTCATCAATTTATACTATTGGTGGTCACTACAGTTGTTAACTGTAGGAGGAAACTCCTCTTGTGTGCAAAGGTGATACAGTTTCTGTGATGAGTTAATTTTTTGTTAAGACAAAACAATTAAGTAATTACTGTAAAAAAATAGCAATATCATTAACTTCACATTTGTAAGATACTAACTGGTACATTTTTTAGAAAGTTTGTAATGGAAAGTTTCATGTAATGTCAATCAGTAATTTGCACAGTTTCTTGTACTGTAACTAAACATAGATGCATAGAGAATCCATGAAAGTAAGGTAGATGCATTGTAACTTGTAACGGAGTGATTGGGTGAGAGGGAATGACCCTCATGGGCAGTTTAATTTCATTGCACCTGTTGCTGGGAGAATTAGTTTAATTTATTTGTCCAATTATTCTCCCAATATCTGTGTCCACTATCTAATTTGAAGTTTGAACTTTGACCACATGTTCCTTTATGTTGGATATATGTCACTTATCCTATTACATATTGCAATTTCGTATCAAGAAGCGGATCTTTGATTTTTTTTATATTATAACATGGCACCAAAATGTGGGAAGTACTAAGAAGTAAATTATCGTATCAAATTACGTTGGTAAAAGAAAAAGGCACCATTGATGCCGATAAGAGAACCAAATGGGATAATAGGAATGACGAAGCATGTGGATTAATCGGAATGTCCATTTTTCCTAATTTGTGATTTCACATTCAAGGAATCGATGACCCAGATGAAGTCTGGGAAATTTTGAAAAAGGTATTTGGTCAACCTAATGTGATCATATCTGATCAGCTTGAAAATCAGATCATGACTTTAAATCCTAATGATTTCTCTTCCATTGAAGATTATTTATCTAAGTTCAAAACACTTAGACATTTACTTAAGGATTGTCAAGTCAATCTAAATGATGAACACTGCATATATATTATTCTTTCCAAGCTTGGTTCTACATATTCTATTTTTGCATCTACATTTTATGCCACTAGAGAATCTTTAGTGGTTGCATATAAAAATCCTTATTTTGAATCTTTTTGTGACTCTCTAATTAGAGAGCAAGACAAACTCTTGCATATTGGAGTGATCAGCGCTGCAGGCACATCTAAAGAGGCCCTAGTGACCCAACAGAAAGATAAAACCAAAGCATCCAAAGAAACAACATCTTCACAACAAGAAGCAAAACAAGAGTCCCAAAGCCTCTTAGACAACTTCTACTCCCAATGGTGACAAAAGACCAAAATAACATTGATAGACATTGCAATTATTGTGGGAAAGATGATCATCTGGAGTCTAAAGAAGCACAACATCAATAATGATTATTCTTCCCACGCTTCTTCTCATGGACATGCACTTTCTGATTTCGATTTTTCCTTCAATTCAACCTTTATTTCTTCTTCTAATGAGTGGTTCATTGGTTATGGAGCATTTCTATCATATGGCTAAGGATAATGCCATTTTTTCTGCTCTTAATATTTGTAACACCAAACAAATATTTGTCAGTGATAATAAATCTCTTAGTGCTGTCGGGTCTGTAACAATTCAAGTAGATAATGGTCATTTCAATGATGTATAGTGTTCTAGGTCCTTTCTGCAACCTTTTATCAATATATTAGATCACTTAATCAAGTGAAAATAAAATAGTAGATTTTTCACCTTACCAAGTTGTAATTAAAGATTTACAAGATCTTAAGCATGTCCTTACCACTGGAATAGTTGATGATAGCACTAGGTTGTACAAGTTTGACAACTTTTGGTCATCACCTATTCCCTTAGTTTTTATTGCTCAAAATGATAACTTGAGCAATGGTTGGCATGAGCGATTCAGTCATTTAAACGATCACTCATTGTGGCAACCTATGTCACAAGGTTCGCCGAATTTGAACCTTGAGGTTCAAAATTCGGCGAACCTAAAAAAAAAAAAATCAAATTCGTTCAGGTTCGACAAACCTGATAGTCGAACCTCAACGAATTCGAAACTCAATGAATTCGAACCTGAAGGCAAACCTGAAGCCAAATTTTATAATTTTTTTATTTTTTTGGGGGGTTTGAGGTTAGAGTTCGAGCAATTTTTGTCAGTTGTTTTAAGGTTTATGAGAAAAACCATGGGCAGCACATGGTTTTCTCTTGTTCCGCTTCCTGCCAATTAGTTTCCCATAGTGGCCACTGGTTTGGCTTTATTTACCATGGTTGTCGATAAATTTTCACACGCCAATTTCAGTCTGAGTGTACTCGCTCTGTTGTGCTCAATGTTGTCGCTGTGTGTTGCATGTTGATTTTTGTAGCATTGAAAAGTGATCTAAGTCTCAAGTTTGGTGAGGAGGCTTAGACACTAGTATTCCAAAGAACCCAAAAACCGTTTGTGGAAATTTCACTCGGTTCATGTTTTATTAAAATAATTGATTATTTTAATGGAGACCCTAAGTCTAAACTTAGGGAAATCTTTTAATCTTAGCCATTGATTAAACTTCTAATCTGTGTCGTTGATCCTTCAATGAGAAGATTATAAAAGAAGGCTCAAAGGTCATTTGGAAAGTAAGTCAGGCAAGCATTCAATAACTCGAGGAAAGTCGATTCTGAAGGAATAGAATTCAATTTCAGAGGGAGATTTGTGTGAAAATTTCTGAATATTACTTATGCAGAAACCCTACTGTTAAATCACGATTTACTTCTCCTCCTTATACAAGTTATTAATTTGAAATGTTCAATATTAACATCGAAGTAAACACATTAACAGCCTACACAGATACAGATCTAAACTAAATACATGCACATAGAGAAAGTGACACACAAGATTTTCTAGACAACTGTCCCCGGAAAAACCCAATGCGGGAAAACCGGTCTTCTAGCTGCTGGAGGGTTTTTATTATTAAGTAGATTCTAAGTACAACAAATCTAAGCACCTTATTGGTTAACTCGACATAGAAATACAAGATCTGTAGCAATACCTCTGTTCCGGAGACAGAAAACTGGACTGTTTCACACCCTCAAACGGGATTTACAGAACTCAGCGCTATTCAGTCTTCAGAAACCCCTGCGCTACTATGAAGCCCTCTGCGTCAGCTCTACTAGCCTATGTGTGCCTCTGCGCTGCTCAGGATAGGCCTGCGTAACCCCAAACTGGGTTACGTTGTCCCTACGTTGCCCTAGCTGGGCCTGCGTAAGCCCTGATGGCCTCCTGCTGCCTCTACGCTGCCCTTTCTAGGCCTGCATAGCACTGAAGCCCTCTGCGATACGTAGCAGCTGCGTAGCTACTGCTCCCTCTGCACTGCTCTGACTGTCTGCCTCTTACTGACTCTTGCCTGGGATCAAATCATCCCTCTCGCCAATACTACCCCTCGTTGCAACTGAAACACTTCTGGAAATTCTTAGCAAACCACACCCTAGAATTCCAGCTTAGTCTTATTGCTCTGCCACTGTGTGTGTTCTCCAACTAACCCCAAGCCTTTCCTTTATACTTTTCTCGTTGGGAAACCAACGGTCATGATCTAATCTTGAATCGACAACTAAGATTAAAAGAAAGCTTGATCCGTGTGACTTAAGTCATTTGCATCACATGTTTAAATTAATTACCTTTAATCTTTTAATTTTCCTAAGTTAGGCTGAGGGTCCTTAATTAAAAAGATTAATTAATTAATTTTCTCTCACACTGGATGGAATTTCCCAAATCTCTTTCTGGGTCTTGGAGATCTCATGTACTCTAGTCCCTCCTAGGACTAGAGTACATGAGATCTCCTAGGACTAGATGCTCTACATGTTCACCCCTCCTGGGCTACATCTGCTAGTCCAACTCCCAATGGCATGTCCCTCTTTGTCATTATGCTCAAAATTGCAAATTACATGTGTTTACAAGCCTCTAATGGTTGTTTTCTTTGCACCAATGGCTCTAGAATGCTCAAATTAGTCTAGGTAGACTCTTGTTTCACCCAAATTGGTCGAAAATTGACCTCCCAATGCAATTTTCCCAATGTCAACTAGAAAAACTCCACTAAAAGTGGAGACGGGCACTTAACTGGAGTTAAATTTAATGAAAACCCTAAAAATAGGGCGTCGCTACAGTTCCCGCGAGTCAAACGGTTTGGTTTAAATGCTAGTGGTTAGGTCGGGGTGGTCACAAGCCAACCCCCCGCCTAAAACCACGCAGTTAAGGGCTTTTAAAACTCTGCGTTAAGTTGGAGCGGAACCCGGACTTTACAGTTCCACAAACCATGGCATTACATGCCATATCACCGCGCCCATGTGATAGTTATAAACTTCCGCCGGAGTCTACGTTTAATATAACCGTTCACTGAAACCTTTATTGTAACCACCGATCATGTGATGGAGTTTACCGCCACTGGAGTTACGATTTACCTCCGGTTTGGATAACTTTGGGTCTTGGTCATAGCCGCCGGGTGTATGGTGGCTGGGGCTGGCCCCTTTTTTTATCCACCCGTAAATTTGTTAAGCCATAAATATAAGTCGCAGCTCTATAGGGTTAAGAACCACCCATAGAGCAGTTGGTAAAACTGCCCGCGCCCGCACCTGAGGTCTCCAGTTCGACTCTTGTGCCCTCCAACAAATTTTACCACACTCTCCTGAGGACACGTGGCGGCCTCCAGGCTTGCCACGTGTCGCTCATCCAACAGTCCAACACAAATCCATCAACGGTCAAAAACACATCTTCGTACCACAAAAATCAACGGCCTAGATTGAGACATGTGGCGCAATCTGGTTGGCTGTGAGAAAAGGGAATATTCCCTAGAATATGCCTGCTGACTGTGCCTGCATGCTAACTGAGCATCCAGTCACAAACTTTTTGTTGTTTGGGAAAACGGACAGAATGCGATATCTTCGTCATACGACATCGGTTTTTTGAGCCGTTCGCAGCGTCGGAATCGCAACGATGAGACCTTTCCGTTCGCTCAGGTTCAGTCCTGTTTCGAGCACTTTCAATTTTGAGCATAACTGTTGTGAAACCAGCTCCAAAAATAGAAAAATTGAGAGATCAACGCCTTAGAAATCAGCCACTTCGAGGGGACAACCTCCAATACATTACATAAATGAACAATTCTTGGATGATACAAATGAAAAAACCTCCTTTCTATATATAGGAGTCCATGGGGCCACAATGTAATCATAGCCGACCTAACAATAATAATTTAGGGGCACAATAATAACAATATGGGGGTTACAGGGGTACAACAATAAAAATAACGGGGTTACACCAAGGTTACTTGGGAGCGGGAGCGGGAGCGCCATTTTCAGAAGCTCCCGGTTTGGGAGCGTTTCGGGGAGCGTTTTTTTATTATATATATATTTTTATATTTTTATATTTTGATGCATATGTGTCAACAAAAGCATGTAGAATGATGAATTAGACATAAAAAACATAAAAAAAATAGATTGAACCATATAACATCAATCATCTAGAAGTTATAATCTTCTAATCTAGAAGATTATGTTTCTAATCTAGAAGTTAGAAACATTCAACATATTGACTCTTGAGTCTCATGATTCATCAATCTTAAAGTTTCAAGCTTTCAAAATTCAATCATTTATCATCATCGATTTATTGATCACCATAGTTGTACTTGTAAGCTAAGTGTAACATTTACAAAAAAGAATATTTAACATGAAATGAAATGTTATAAAATAAAACGAAATGAAACAACTTACAAATTTCATGAAGCATCATATTCATAATTCATAATGAGTTATAAACTTATAACTGCCAACTTCAAAGTTTCAAACTTCAAACTTAAATTTTCATATATTGTCAACAAAAAATATCAAATTAAATATGAAATAGTCAAGTTTCAACAGTTATAAAAAGTTAAAAACTACTAGAAACTAGAAAAGACTAGTAAATATATTTTATCTATTGTTTACCCTCTTGCCACGAGAAATGTATAATTTTTGAAATTTGAGCAAATCGTGGTAATGGTAGTCTTTTAAGGCTTGGCCTTAATGCTTTTTGACATTGTCTTGCCTCAAAAAATATAATTAAAAAATGTGAATAATTTCTCTAGAAATGTTAAAGGGTATTTCTAAAGATGTAAGAATGAAGAATAATTTCTCTAGAAACGTTAAAGGGTATTTGTAAAGATGTAAGAATGAAGAGAAGATACTTTATGTCAGACAACCACTTAAAGATAATGATCCAATAAAATATTTACACAAATTCCCAAGATGTAACCTAGAAGAAAATGAAAAAGCCCTAACCTGTGGTGTCTTGGATGAAATAATGTGAAAATTGTCAACCATAGAAATCTATATGGTTGTAAAGATTTAAAAATCTTAAAAACGATGGCGTATTAATAAACACTGAACACATAATGAGAAAATCACATGATACATCTAGTTTTTGGAACACATCTAACAGAATATCATCTTAAAAGATACGGTAAGATATTGTAATGTTGGGGTCACATTAGGCAGCTTAAACTGGGGCTTTGATTTTGATATCATTGTGCAAAAAGCCACATGCTTTTTTATGTGATGGCTGCTTAAGAAAAAAAATGGGATCTTGCCTAATAAAATATAATAGAGTTAAAATATTAAAGTCATAAGTGAGTCCCCAGGGGGAGAATGGAATCTGCACTTTAGCTGAATGCTTACGTATTCGTCATGTCCAACAGGTGGAGAACACGTAGAATGTGTTGCTAAGGAATAAATTAATTTCTTTTAAGGAAATGGGAATTCAACCTAGAAGGCATATCATTAATTATCCAAAGTTTAAGCAATTGCATTTTCATCAACTTGTTACCCACTTTGCCATTAAGGTCGAAAAATCTCTAAGAAACAATAGATGGGAAAATACACAAGCCCCCATCTCATGCAAGCAATATGGCCATGACCTAAAAGGGTAGAGGCATTCATGAAACATCAACAAATATTCCGATCATCCATCACTGTCTCCAATAAGATGGCATATCTTGATTGCAAAGAACTGTCAACTTGGTTTCAATGTAAGAAAGGAGTAGGTGTAAGGCATTAACAATAGTACAAAGAATGATTTCATAATATTTAGGCCCTCTTTACAGTGGAGAGAAATTGTTGTTGAATTAAATACTGAGTTTCAAAGGGTCATATATTTTGCTTATAATAACTACAACACAATGAGTCTTAAAGATAAGCTTTTGTTTTTACTCCTTAATGAAAATTAGCCTTTACTCATATCTTGGCAGTTGATCCTTGCATAAAAGGAATATGATGTATACTTTTCAACTAGTTTGAACAAAATCCATTCCACTTTATGGCAAGAAATTTTGTCTAAAGATTGTTAAAGGACGTACCTTTCCTGGGTTTACAATAAAATAATGGCCATTACCAAATGGAATTGTATCATAATATGTTAAAAAATAGTTGATACACAAATTATATTGACAGTATAGTTAGGTTGGCCAATGGATGATTTAAGCAAATGGAGAGCAAATAATTTCATTTAGGACCAAGTCTTTAAGCAAAAAAAACACTCCCAAAAATGCTCCCTCCCTAAAAAAACGCTCCCTTTCTAAAAAAAATGCTCCATCCCTAAAAAAAAACAGTCCCTCCCTAAAAAAACGCTCCCTAAAACGCTCCCTGAAAACAGGGAGCGTTTTTCCTATTTAGGGAGCGCGCTCCCAAAAACGCTCCCCTTAGGGAGCGTTTTCGGGAGCGCGCTTCCGAGCGCTCCCAAAACGCTCCCGCTTGGAGCGCGAATTGGGAGCGGGTTCGAGAGAGGGGAGAAGCTTCCCCACAACCTTGGGTTACACTAACAAAAATAAGGGACCTAACATTCTCCTCTCCTTCAAAAAACTGTTGTCCTCAATGCTTGAGTAGCTCCGGGTGCTTTTGTATAAAATTCTCATCCTCCCATGTAGAATCTTCAGTGGGTAAGTTCTTCCATTTTATGAGATACTCTGAAATTGATCGATTTCGTCGCTGTCGAGTTCTTGTTTTCGTGACTACTTTAGGTTCCAATACGGTTTTTCCTTCCTCATCAAGTTCTGGCAATATTGTTTGAATTGGAAGTTTGTCCCCTATAACCTTTTTTAAGCATTAAACATGGAAAACTGGATGCACTCACGAAGAAGCAGGAAGCTCCAATTTGTATGCCATAGTACCAATTTTTTGCAAAACCTTGTAAGGACCATAGTACTTTGGCGATAATTTATTATCCTTCTTAGCTTGTTTGAGGGACATTTGTTTGTATGGTTGTAGCCATAAAAATACCCAGTCTCCCACATCAAAACTTCTCTCACTGCGATATTGATTTGCCTGTTGTTTCATTCAATTTTGTGCGAAATTTAGGTTATCCTTTAAGAGTTGGAGAACTTCTTGTTGATGCTCGATGTGATCCTCCACTGCTTGAACCCCAGAATTTTCCCTTAAAGAAGATGTGATGGATGGTGGATGATATCCATAAAGTGCCATAAATGGGGTCATTTTTGCTGCAGTATGGAAGAAAGTGTTATACCACCATTCAGCGAGAGGTAACCACTTGACCCATTGTGCTTGCTTATTAGATACAAAACAACGAAGATATTCTTCCAAACATTTATTTACTATCTCTGTTTGACCATCGGATTGAGGATGATAAGATGAGCTATGAGCTAGTTGAGTACCCAAACAAGAAAATAATTTCGTCCAAAAAATTACTGTAAAAATGGGATCTCTGTCACTTACAATAATCTTCGAGTTTCCATGTAGCTTTTGAATTGTTTCCATAAATGCAGTAGCAATTGTACTCACTATAAATGGATGAAATAATGCACAAAAGTGTGCATACTTGGTAAGTCTATCAACTACCACCATGATGACACTCCTTCCTTTGGACTTAGGTAAACCTGTGATAAAATCCATTGAAATCTCCTCCCAACGTTGACTTGGAATAGATAAAGGTTGTAGAAGACCTTGGGTCTTAATTGTCTCAACTTTATTTTGTTGGCAAACCAAACATTCCGCCACAAACTTTTGAATATCAGATTTAAGGCCATCCCAAAAAAAATTCTTTCTTCACCCTATGGTAAGTTTTTAAAAATCCCGTGTGTCCTCCTAAAGGAGAAGTGTACAATTCCAAAAGAATCTTTTGTTTTAGTTGGGAATTTTTGCAAATATATAAGCGATCTTTGTACCATAAGGAATCATTTTTCCAACTAAATGTATCAGATGTATAAGGATCTTGCTGGAACTTTTGAATGAGAGTCCACACTTCTTCGTCCTTCTTCCATTCATCCCTTGCTTCGGTTATCCAATCTGGTTGGATAATTGAAATGGCACAAAGCAATGCTTCCACCTCTTCATCCTTTCTTGAGAGTACATCTACAACAACATCTAGCTTTCCTTTTTTGTAGATGATTTCAAAGTCATAACCCAACATCTTTGTGACCCATTTTTGCTGCTCTTCTGAAGATAGTCTTTGTTCCAAAAAGTGTTTAAGACTATCATGATCAATTTTTACCTTGAAGTGTCTTTCCATTAGGTAAGGTCTTCATTTCTTTAGTGCATGTAGTATTGCCAACATTTCCTTCTCATAAATAGCCTTTTGTAAATATTTTCCTTTGATTGAACGAATTTCAAAAGCAATGGGTCTTCCTTCTTGCATTAAAACAGCACCAATTCCATTTCCTGAGGCATCACATTCCACAATAAAGGTTTTTGTGAAGTCTGGCGTAGCTAAGAGTGGTGCTAGGCACATTGCCTCTTTAAGATGTTCAAAGGCCTTAGTTGCTTCAGGAGTCCATGAAAATGCATCTTTCTTCAATAATGTTGTTAGAGGTGCTGCTATTCTCCCATAATTCTTAACAAACTTGCGATAATACCATATTAACCTGAGAAATCCTCGCAACTTCTTTATGGTTGTGGGGACTTTCCATTCCTTAATGGCTTTAATTTTGTTAGGGTCTACCTTAACACCCTCGTGAGATACAATATGACCCAGATATTCCACCTCTTGTACTCCAAAGAAACATTTGGATGTTTTGCATATAATTGTTTCTCCTGCAATAGTTTGAGCACCCTGTCAACATGTTCAACATGATCCTTCCAAGACCTGCTGTAGATTAGTATATCATCGAAAAATACTAGCACAAATTTTCTAAGGAAGGGTTTGAAAATGGAATTCATCAACCCTTGAAATGTAGAAGGTGCATTGGTAAGGCCAAAAGGCATGACCAAAAATTCATAATGACCCTCATGAGTTAGAAATGTTGTTTTCAGAATATCTTCAGTCTTCATTCTAATTTGATGATACCCTGAATGAAGATCCAATTTGGTAAAATAAATTGCTCCATGTAATTCATCCAATAATTCATCAATCACAGGAATGGGAAATTTATCTTTAATGGCGAGCTTATTGAGCTCCCTATAATCTGGACACATTCACCATGATCCATCCTTCTTGTGTACCAATACTACAGGAGCAGAGAAAGAACTTTGACTAGGTTGAATTATACCCGCCTCTAACATTTCTACAATCATATGTTCAATTTCGCTCTTTTGGAAGTAAGGATATCTATAAGGCCTGATGTTTGGAGGAACACTTCCTGGAATCAAATGAATAGCATGATCATGACCACGAATAGGTGGGAGTCCTTTGGGAGTTTCAAACACCTTGGAATGATTGTCCAAGACTTGTTGGAGATCTGCAGAAATAGATGATTTTGATGTCGGAACTTCTAGTGAGCATAATTGTGCAATTACGCCTCGTTGCTCTTTCTTTAGAAGCTTTGTCATGACATTAGGGCTTATTATCCTTCCTGGCTTCCCTTCAATACCCCGTAATTCGACTTCCTTTCCTTCTGAAAAAAATTTCAAGAAAAGTTCTTGAAAATTAAAAGATACCATCCCCAAAGATTGTTACCATTGTAATCCTAGTACAAAATCGGCACCTCCCATAGGAATGGAAAGAATTGGACTAGTCAATACATATTCCCCCATGGTTAGCTTGATATTATGGCATTTTCCAGAGAAATTTATAGTTCCTCCATTTGCAACCATCACTTGACATTCTGGTGCTGGGTATAGGAAACAATTCAATTCCTTGGCTACCTTACAATGAATAAAATTATGGGTACTACCAGAATCAATCAACACTATTACCTTTTTCTTCTTGATATGTCCTTCTATCTTGAGAGTTTGAGGAGTGGTAATTCCTGCCAATGCATTACATGATATGGTCGGACTCTTTTCTTCTTCTTCTAGGGTTTCTTCCTGGTGTATATCCTCTACTTTTGAATTTTCTTCTTCATTTTCTTCCTCCTCTTCACAATCTATGTAAAATAATTGTTTCTCAGCGCACTTATGACCTTTAGTGTATTTGCTATCACAACTATAGCAAAGCCCATTTGCTCTTTTTTCTTCCAATTGTTGTGGTGTCAACCTTGTAGGTTGTGGAAGTCTAGGAGTAGCAACACTTCCATCTTTATTGATGTGAGTGGTAGGCTTCCTTGTCGCCATAATTTTACATTCAATTTTTCTTGCCAACCTGAATGCCTTCTCCAATGAATCAGGTTCCCAAACGTGAACTTCATGTTGGATGTTATCCTTTAAAGTCCCTATGAAGACATCAATTTTGTGTTCCTCTGCAATATCAGTTACCCTTATATTCAATCTTTGGAAGTCCTCAATGTGCTCCGCCACTGAACCCTTTTGTTTGAGATTTATCAATTGGCTAAATAAGGTGTTGCTCTTTGTATCCTCATAATGTGCTATCATTTCCTCCGTAAAAATTGACCAAATGACAATTTTTTTACAGGAGCAAAGGCATCGATACCATACAAATGTATTTTGTTCTAAATGTAAAGTTGCAATGCGTACCTTTTGTGTGTTTTTCACATTATTGAGATCAAAATATTGCTCTATCTGTAATATCCATGTTACAGGATCCTTGCCATCAAACTTTCTCATATCCATCTTTGGAATATGGTGGTTCTTCAATCCAACATTAGAGTTTATAAAATCACGATTAACATTTATTTTGTTCTCATCATGAGTTTCCTCTACTATCTTTTCACCATTAGGAATCATTTCTTGTATCAACTTTGTCAAACCTTTGATGTCTACTTTTAAATCATTCTTCATGTTTTTCATGTTGTCTTTCATTTTTTCTTCTATGTCCTCCATCTTAGCTTCCATGCCATCCATCTTAGTTTCCACACCATCCATCTAAGCTTTCACACCTTTCTTCAAACCATCCATATTATTCTTCAAACCATCCATCTTAGCTTTCACACCTTTCTTCAAACCATCCATATTATTCTTCAAACCATCCATCTTCGCTTCCACGCCTTTCTTCAAAACTTTCATTTCATTTTTTGCTGCTCTTTGTGAGAGCGAAATTTGGTGCACTTGCTCTTGTAATTTTGATAGATCATGTTGCAATTCTTCATCTTCATGAGTCATATTTGTAGGAACCCTCTATGTAATTATCCTAACTTTTCCACTTAATTTCAGAGATTTGTTAGAGATAGACTTAGTGTGAATTCGAACAACAGGGTAATCACTGCTACAACTATCATCCTTTCCATGAACAAAATCTAAGTATACATATATTTCAGCAGCAATACAGTTAAATGAAGAGCAGCAATGAAAATTTAATCTTTCATAAGGAATCAGCCTATACATAGAAAAATACCTGGAATAGAGCTAATGACTTAATGGTGGTTCTCCTGGTGATGTTGTGAACAGTTTACCAAGACAATCAAATCCTCCCAGCCAATCTAGGAACAATCCTAGACCCAGAGAATGTCTCCTCTGCCCCCGTGCCCAGAATTCCAAGAACCCAGAGACTTCTTCCCAGACAATTTATCTAACTCAAGCAGAATTCGTTTCTTTGTTCTCCCCAAACAAAACACCCCCCTCTCCTCCATATTTCATAACTTATATAACCTTCCTCCACCGCCTCTTGCCTTTCGAGGTCTTATCCACCTTAATGTTGATATTATATGTATTTATGGTGATGTGATCCTTTTTGTTATTGTGGATATGAACATAACTTAAATAATCTTCCCCTGCCGCCTCTTTCCTCTTGAGGCCTTATCCACTTGAATGTTGATATTACATGTTTTTATGGTGATGTGATCCACATTAATGTGGGTACGAATATATTTATGGAGGTGATCTTATACGGTCGTCTTATGAATAGAGTATGGGACTTTATATTTTAAGTACTTATAATATTAATCTTTAATATTTGCGTATTCCTTTTTAACTTAAGGAGTTAATTTTATTACATCATTTTCTTTCATTAGTTCTTTTCATATAATTTATACTTAGTTGAACTTAATATTAATCTGAAATCTTAATATTAAGCTCCTAACTTATGAAATCTTGATATTAGTAGGTAGGTGTACTAGTGCGACGTGTGCGATATAGGCAGGTGTAGCTATCAAATGCCTATATCGTACACACGCTAATATTATTTTGTGAATAACTTGGGAATGGGTCGTTACAATATTAGAGTATTCTGAGGGCTTAATGGGTGTTGAATTCTTTTTAGGAGGCATTTTAGAACCCAATACTAAAATATATGCTCAATAGGCCCTTGGAATCACTTCAAACTGATTTTTTACACAAGACACATGCAATTCGGAAACAAATACACCCATTTTTCTTGCTTTTGAGGAGCTCGATATTGAAACTGAATTATCTCTGTGATTTCGGATCTTCAATATCTGAAATTTGGCCCTGAGGTAGCCCTCTAAATCCTCTTTCGAATGCCATAGGTCTAACCTGATTTGGATTCTTCAAGGCAAAGTAATGTCCAATCTCCCACAATGACCTAATTATGGACTGGTTCAGTAGAGTGAACTTGTACTACTTGCCATGTGTCAATGTTTCCTCCTTTGGCTCTGAAATTTATAGACAAGAAACTATAGTCCATGTACTTGCGGCCACTTTTTATAGCATTTCAATCCGATGCTCAGAGAGAGAGTTATGAAGATTTTCCCACGATCACATCTTTGAGATGAAATTCAGAAGCCTGCAAAAGCCCTAACTTCCCAGATCATATCTTTGAAAATATTACGAACCAAGCTTTGAAATTTTGTGACGATGTTCCCCAGGATTTCGACTTCGTGCTCTAAAAATTTCAGCTTCTAAACCTTCGTAGAAAAAAAGTTATAGTGCAAATTCCACGATGACCTGTTTGGAGCAGCGAAACCCTAGAATCCAATGCTCTGATACCAAATGTTGTGAAACCAGCTCCAAAAATAGAAGAAAAGAGAGATCAACGCCTTAGAAATCAGCCACTTCGAGGGGGCAACCTCCAATACATTACATAAATGAAAAATTCTTGGATGATACAAATGACAAAACCTCCTTTCTTTATATAGGAGTCCATGGGGCCACAATGTAATCCTAGCCGACCTAACAATAATAATTTAAGGGCACAATAATAACAATATGGGGGTTACAGGGGTACAACAATAACAATAAGGGGGTTACACTAACAACAATAAGGGACAATATTAGTAATATAGGGACCTAAAAATAACACATGATCTCCTGAACACACCTCCCCATTGGGAAGCTTTTGGACCCCAAAAGACTTTAATCAACTTTTCAGAAGATGAGGGTACAGCTCCCTCACCTTTTCCACTTCCATCCATCTTGCCTTACTTGGTTTGTTGCCCTTGAGCCCAATTTGAAGATAATCAACACTTCCCCTATTAGAAGTGTGTGTCCTCTTGTCAAGGATGGAATCCTCCTTGAGCTCGTCCAGAAATTCTGGCGAGAAATCTTTTATTGATGGCAGCTGAATATCGCTCCCTTGATCATCAATCAAAGGAGGCTCATACAATCGTAAATTCTCCACATTGACAACGGAATACATTTGCATATATGAAGGCAAGTCAAGTTGAAATGTTTTATTACCAACTTGTTTAATGATCTTGAATGGACCATAATGAATAGGCTTGAACTTTTTACCTTCTCCTTGCATCCTTTCTTTGCTTATGTGCAACCATACTTCATCTCCTTCTTGAAACTTGTGATCAACTCTATGTTTGTCATGCCTCTCCTTATACTTGCTTTGACTCTTCTCAAGCTGTTCTTGAACTTGTTGATGGATAATTTGAATTTGTTCAATGAACTTTCGAGCCTTGTCAATATCACTATGCCCATCAATTGCAACATCCTTCTCAAAGATGAAGTCTAATGGCGATTTCGGCAAATACCCAAAGCAGGCTTCAAAAGGTGAAGTATTTGTAGAAGAGTGCTTGGCCCAGTTGTAAGCGTGTTGAATGTAGTGCAGTTGTTCATCCCACAACTTGGGATGTTTGCTGCAATATCCTCTCAATAGATGCACAATAGTTTTGTTCACCACCTCGGTTTGGCCATCAGTTTGCGAATGAAAAGCATTACTATTTTTCAACTTTGTGTCCATCATCTTCCAAAGATTGGACCAAAAATTCCCAACAAACCTAGAATCCCTGTCACTAACAATAGAAGTTGGCAAACCATAATGAACCCATACATGTTGAAAATAAAGTTCAGCAGTTTGTTCAGCAGTAATGGTTTTCTTACATGGCATAAGTATACACATTTTACTGAATCTATCCACAACTACATAAAGATAATCATGTTGTTTTCTTGACATAGTTAGACCTCCAACAAAGTCCATGGAGACACTCTCCCATGGCCTTGATGGTACCGGTAGTGGCGTGTACAACCCAAGCTTCCTATTGCTAGGCTTGCTTGTTGCACACATAGAACAACCTCTTATAAAACGTGACACACTATCTATCATGTGAGGCCAATAGCAATACCTCTGTAGATGCGCCACTGTTTTGCTTACCCCAAAGTGTCTAGCAATAAGAGACGAATGAGCCTCTCTCATGACACTAAGTCTCTCTCCTTGTGGTATACACAACTTGCCCAAATGAAACAGCAAATTGTTATGCATGTGATAATCATTTTCCTCGTCCCTTCACTCAAACTAGCATATACATCTTTAAAATCAGCATCAGATGCATACTGTTCTATGTAACTCTCATGTACAATAGAATCATTTTTAAGCAAAGTAGAAGCACTTATAATTGGCCTTGAAAGCATATCAGCAACTTTATTGACAATAGCTTTCTTGTACCTTATAACCAAGTGAAAATGTTGAAGAAATCCCATCCACCTGAAATGTCGTGATTTCTGCAATTTTGTTTGCGACTGCAAGTACTGTAATGGTTGATGATCGATATGTATAATCGTCTCTTTACCCATCAAGTAGTGTTTCCACTTCTTGACGCTTTGTACCAATGCATACAACTCTTTGTCATATGTTGGATAATTAGTTACAACACCATTGAAAGTTTCAGAATGAAAAGCGATAGGCTTACCATGCTGCAAAAGTACTGTGCCCATGGCATAATCACTAGCATCGGTTTGAATCTCGAATGGCTATCTCAAATCCGGTAATGCAAGGATCGGAGCTGAACTGATCTTGTCTTTTAAAGCTTCAAAAGCTTGCTGTTGTTTGCCTCCCCATTGGAAGTCTTTCTTCACACTTGTCACTGCATGCATAGGAGCTGCTGTGGCAGAAAAGTTAGCAATAAACTTTCTCCAATACTGAGCTGCACCTAAGAAACTTCTTACCTCGGTTACTGATTTGGGAGAGGGCCAATTCACAATGGCTTCCACTTTAGAAGGATCAATTCTCAATGTGCCTCCTCCTACAATGTGTCCCAAATAAACTAGAGAAGTCTTTCCAAATTCGCACTTAAACATCTTAAGAAACAATTGCTCTTTCTTCAAAACATCAAGTACTCTTTTAACATGCAAGACATGTTCTTCTCTTGTTTTGTTGAAAATGAGTATATCATCTAAATACACAAACACAAAGTCATCAAGAAATGGACGCAAAACATTATCCATAACACGCATGAAAGTCGTCGGTGCATTACACAAACCAAACGACATAACCAACCACTCAAAGAGTCCTTGTTTGGTTTTGAATGCAGTCTTCCATATATCGCTTTCTGCAATTCTTACTTGATGATATCCACTTCGTAAATCTAACTTAGTGAAAAATTTTGCTTCTTTCAGCTGATTTAGCAAATCAACTATCCTTGGGAGTGGATATCGATTCTTTACCATTATCTTGTTTAAAGCTCTGAAGTCGACACACATGCGCCAAGTCCCATCTTTCTTCGGAATCAGGACTATGGGTGAACCACATGGCGAAGTGCTTGGCCTTATGAGTCTCTTGTCCAACAAGTCTTTGATTTTCCTCTTTATTTCAGCATTCTCCATTATTGACATGCGATACATGCCAATGTTTGGAAGAGGACAATCTTGTTGTAACTAAATCTCATGTTGAATCTCCCTTTTAGAAGGCAATCCTGTTGGCTCCTGAAACATCTCATGATGTGCATCAACTACATCATATAATTCTGATTTCAACTTAGGATCACAATCTTCAAATGACTCATGATTAACATTAGCTTTAAGCTTAATCATTAGAAGAACAAAATTCTTATTTGAATTCACCAGCCTCTTTACCTGTCTAGCATTTACCATTGCAATATTTGTCTTCTTGCGATGTGCTCTAACAATGTACTCCTTGCCATCTTTGAATAAATGGTATTTGTTCTCATGGCGATGGAAGATCGCTTTCCTGTCATACAAGTAAGGACTGCCCAACACAACACCTGTAATATCAAGCGGAACCACATCTAATTCAACTGTGTCAACAAATGTGCAATTATTGCAAAGCGCAATATGCACTTCTTTGAAACTTGTAAATTTGCATTCTTACAAATCCACCCAAGTGGATATGGTTTTGGATGTGGAATGGTCTCAATATTAGATTTCTTGACCAAATCTTCAGAGATTAAGTTCGCTTGTGACCCACTGTCAAACAATGTATCAATCTTGGTATGTTTGGATATGACCCTCACATGAAACAGTTGAATTCTCTCTTCTTCATTTAGAGCTTGTATGTGACAGTTTGAAGTACTAGTGTTGGGTTTTGTTTCAATTTCTTTCCCCTTCATGTTCTTCAATCCCATGGTTGTAATTTTAGTTTCATCACCTGAATCCTCTCCTAAGTCATGTTGAGTTGTAGCTGCGGTTTTCTGCTTCCCTTTGTTATTGTTAAACTTGGGTCTCTTTTCAGGATGTAGTTTCCAACAATTTTTCTTTTCATGGCCTTCTCTTGAACAATGTTTACAAACCACTTTCTCTCCCTCTTTCTTGACAAATGCATTCTTTTTGCCTTTTCCTTTTGAGGTATTCTCTTTGTTTTTCCCCTTTAAAGGTTTGTTTCTACCCTCTTCAAAACTATTTTTCCCTCTAGCTTCTAGATGTGTGACTTGAACACATACCTCATCTAGACTTGTAAGATTAAACATGAGGATAGTATGTTTGAGGTAGCTATGTACGCCCCCTATGTACTTGAGCAAAGTATCTTGACTCTGCAAATCTACCCCTAATAAGGGAGCTCTTCTCCTAAATTCTTGGGTGTAGTCTTGTACATTTTGTCCTTTCAATTGTCTAAAATTTTGTCAGTTCATTATGGCTTTCTGCATATGAGCTAATGGATAAAACTGTTGTTTTATTGCAGTAATGAAATCAGTCCATGATAGAATAATCTTACCATGCTTTTTGATCTCCTCCTTTGTCTTGACTTCCCACCAAACAAGAGTTGCACCTTCCATCCTTAATGAAGCTAGTTGGATTTTGGTATCATCATCATGAAGGTTCTGAATTCTCAAATAAACCTCCAATGCTTTCCTGCATTGACTTCACCATTAAACATTGGCAATTCAAACTTAACATCAAGTTTTAGAAAAGGACTTTTACCAATGTTCTTTGACTTATGTGACTGGTGTACTGAAGATGAAGTAGAGAATGATGATGATGAGGGTGAGGATGGTGACTTTCCACTGCCTCCATTTCCTCCATTGCCCTTCTTTGATTTATCTTCATTATTGTGACCTCCTGACGATCCCTGGCCTTCCTTGTGAAGTTTGGATCCTTCTCCTCCTAGTCTTTCATTCCTTTCTTAATAAAGGAATCTCACCATTTCAGTCATGTCAAAGAATGCTTTCCTGAACACTCTTTCTTCTTCTTTGGGATCCACCTCTTCATGGGTTTCTTCTTCTCCTGGAGGCATGCTTATTGCTACTTCTGCTTCTCTTGGAGGTGAACTAGGTGGTGGAGAATGTGGCAATCTTGCCCTCCTTTGTTGTGGCTCACTTTGAGAACCTCTTGTTTCCACCAATTTTCCTTCTCCTCTCTTAAGCTTGAGCCTAGTAAGCATGAAAACCCTTGCAAACAGTTAACAAATATTTCCACATAAAAACACCAGAGATTAAACTCTAGCTCTGATACCAACTTCATCTGAAAGGAGTGTATTAGTTTTGTTGTTCTAAGTGTCCTTTCAGTAATGAAAACATGTACAATTTGTCTCCATTTGTTTGCTAAAGAAATGAGTGTTTTAACCAAGAAACATAGATGAATTTGTGAACTTTAAGCATGAAAATAAGCCTTAAAAACACCATACAGCAATGCATAACAGAGAAATACAATCACACATAAGTTTTACACAATAGGCATGATGAAGCAGTTCACCCCTCCTGGACTATACATCTGCTGGTCCAGCTCCCAATGGCATGTCCCTCTTTGTCATTATGCTCAAAATTTCAAATTACATGTGTTTACAGGCCTGTAATGGTTGTTTTCTCTGCACCAATGGCTCCAGAATGCTCAAATTAGTCTAGGTCTACTCTTGTTTCACCCAAATTGGTCGAAAATTGACCTCCCAATGCATTTTTCCCAATGTCAGCTAGAAAATCTCCACTAAAAGTGGAGACAGGCACTTAACTGGAGTTAAATTTAATGAAAACCCTAAAAATAGGGCGCCGCTACAGTTCCCTCCAGTCAAAACTGTTTGGTTTAAATGCTAGTGGTTAGGTCGAGGTGGTCACAAGCCAACCCCCCGCCTAAAACCACGCGGTTAAGGGCTTTTACAACTCTGCGTTAAGTTGGAGTGGAACCCGGACTTTACAGTTCCGCAAACCATGGCATTACATGCCATATCACGGCGCCCATGTGATAGTTATAACCTTCCGCCAAAGTAGACATTTAATATAACCGTTAACTAAAACCTTTATTATAACCGTCAATCATGTGATGGAGTTTACCGCCGTCGGAGTTATGGTTTACCGCTGATTTGGATAACTTTGGGTCTCGGTCATAGCCGTTGGGTGTATGGTGGTTGGGGCTGGCCCCTTTTTTCATCCGCCCGTAAATTTGTTAAGCCATAAATATAAGTCGTAGCACTATAGGGTTAAGAACCACCCATCGAGCAGTTGGTAAAACTGCTCGCGCCCGAGGTCTCCGATTCGACTCCCGTGCCCTCCAACAAATTTTACCACATTCTCCTGGGGACACGTGGCGGCCTCCGGGCTTGCCATGTGTCGCTCATCCGATGGTCCAACACAAATCCATCAACGTTCAAAAACACATCTTCGTACCACAAAACTTAACAGCCCAAATTGAGCCACATGGCGCGATCTGGTTGACTGTGAGAAAAGAGAATATTCCCTAGAATATGCCTGCTGACTGGGCATCCAGTCACAAAATTTTTGTTGTTTGGGAAAACGGACAAAACGCGATATCTCCCTCATACGACATCGATTTTTCGAACCGTTCGCGGTGCCGGAATCGCAACGACGAGACCTTTCCGGTCGCTCAAGTTCGGTCCTATTTCAAGCACTTTCAATTTTGAGCATAACACATGATCTCCTGATCATTGTTGCATCTACACTGCATTGTTGAAGTCACATCAGTCCCTCTGCATTGCGCTACTACGCTATTGCTGCATCTGCACTGCGCTGCAATGCTACGTTGCTGCTGCATATGCACTGCGCTGCTCCCTTCAGCTTCCAGCTCTGCCTCTACTCCATCTGTGATTCTCTGCACCCACTACTCCACTTGTCCCACTACCGTCTTAAGGCTCCCGTAACTCGTATATGATCCAAGAGTTGGGCTACTCAAGGATCCTGCCACCACTCTATAGTTGCTCTACATATCCATGTCGCCCCACTTTCATGGTTCATGAGCACTCATGGCTACATCATCTTCGGAGCCATCGTCCGCCGCAGTAGCCTTGGAGCTAGAAGCTTCCTTGTCCTTCTTCTTCTAAGGACAATTGGCGACGAAATGTCCTAGTTCACCGCACTGGAAACACTTGATCTTTGACAGATCCCGCTTCTTTCTCCCTTGCTGCCTCTTTGATGCCAAGGCTGCATCTTCTTCCTCTTCCTTCTTCACTTTACTTGATCTAGTGTTGTATTGTCTCTTGGTGAACCGACGGAGTTCTTCTTGTCAGAGGATCGCCCACATACTATCCCAGTTGGGAAGGTCCGCTCTACCCAAGATACTTTGGAAAAAAGTTTCCTAGTCCTCTGTGACCGCATTGAGTGCAGTCCTCACCATAATATCATCCTCCACTTTCACTCCCATGGCAGTCAGCTGATCCCTGATCGCCTGTAATCTGAAAAGAAAGGGTTCGATTTCTTCTCCCTTGGCCATCATGAATAACCTCATCTAATTTTCCAAAAGCATTCTCCTCTGGACAGATCTTCCTTCATATAGGGTGGTTAAGGCTTTCCACATCTCATTAGCCATCTTCTTTTCAGCTATGTGTGGTACTACAGGATCCTTAACCTCGTCCATTATAAAGCACTTTGCATGTGTCGCTGCTTCTTCATGCTTCTTCAGGAGATCTGCATCGGTCAGCGTGGCCAGGACTTTCTCTGCATGCTCCGTCAGACCGTATGCCTCCATGACTACCAAGATTCCGGCCTTCCAGACTGCAAAGTTGGACATGTCGTCCAACCTATCCTGATCACGTAGTCCTTGAGGTGTTGTCTGCTCAATAAATCTATCGGAAATAATCCTTCTCTCTATGCTAGAGACTCAGATCTAGGGTCCTTGGCGAGAAAGGCACCCTCTGCTCCCTCTGACAACTGACTTTCTCTCTTGGAAATCTGCCAAATCACAACGAATCAGCTCTCTTTGATCCTCTGATCAAACTGAAAATTTCTTTAGCTGGAAATCCTCTGAAAAGTTGTTCTCCTCTCGCTCTTTGTCAACTAGTGCTCATGCTAATTTCTGCACCTTTAGAAATTTATCCCCACTAGCAACTATTGAATCTCTGCAGCACTGCTTCCGACACTCTTAATCAGTAACAACTTCAGGACTGCGTCACCCTGGCTGGCCTCTGGGTGAACAGACAGTCCCAGCACAGCCTCTGCGCAGTAAGTACGTGGGCCTGTGTGGAGACTGCGTCACTCTGACCTCTACGTGGCTCTGCTTCACTCTGCTGCTACGATGTCCTTTCTGGTCCGACTTTCTGCGGCTGATGTTGCTTTCTTTGTTGCTTTCTGCAGCAAGGATTCTTCAGTCTTCTTGTGGCGATTCAACTAGATCTGCAACTTGGCTCTGATACCATGTGAAAATTTCTGAATACTATTTATGCAGAAACCCTACTGTTAAATCACAATTTACTTCTCCTACTTATACAAGTTATTAATCTGAAATGTTCAGTATTAACATCGAAGTAAACACATTAACAGCCTACACAGATACAGATCTAAACTGAATACATGCACATAGACAAAGTGACACACAAGATTTTCTGGACAACTGTCCCCGGAAAAACCCAATGCGAGAAAACCAGTCTTCGAGCTGCTGGAGGGTTTGTATTATTAAGTAGATTCTAAGTACGGGGTCACCGTACCCGTGTCCGATACTTCGTATCCCCGTGTCCCCGTATCCCCGTATCAGGTGACTTAGATTCACACCCTTAAACGAGATTTACAGAACTCGGCCCCTTTCAATCTTCAGAAACCCCAGCCCTACTCTGAAGCCCTCTGTGTCACCTCTGCTAGTCTGTGTGTGCGCCTCTGCACTACTGAGGAGAGGCCTGCGTAACCCCAGACTGGGTTACGTTGTCCCTGCGCTGCCCTAGCTGGGCCTGCGTAAGCCCTGATGGCCTCCTGCCGCCTCTGCACTACCCTTTCTGGGCCGCGTAGCACCTGCATAGCACTGAAGCCCTCTGTGCTGTGCAACTGCTACTCCCTCTATGCTGCTCTAACAGCTGCTTCTCTGCCTCTTGCTAACTCTTGGCCTGGGATCAGATCATCCCTCTTTCCAATACTACCCCTTGCTGCAGCTAAAACACTTATGGAAATTCTTAGCAAACCACGCCCTAGAATTCCAGCTTAGTCTCAGTGCTCTGCCACTCTCTGCGTTCTCCAACTGACCCCAAGCCTTTCCTTTATACTTTTCTCGTTGGGAAACCAACGATCGTGATCTAATTTTGAATCGACGGCTAAGATTAAAAGAAAGTTTGATCTGTGTGACTTAAGTCATTTCCATCACATGTTTAAATTAATTACCTTTAATCTTTTAATTTTCCTAAGTTAGACTTAGGGTCCTTAATTAAAAATATTAATTGGTTAACTTTCTCTCAAACTGAATGGAATTTCTCAAATCCCTTTCTGGGTCTTGGAGATCTCATGTACTCTAGTCTCTCCACAAAGTTTGGGAGCTAGAGCACATCCGATGCTTCCCCAACACTCAAAAATCTCAACAATTTGCAAGGGCGGAGGAAGCAGAGGGCATCAGCAGTGTCAGGGCATGAGGGAAGGAGGAAGCAGGGAAGCCGAAAGGCAGCACTCAGGAGCAATGCGAAGGCCTCACGCTGTAGTGACACAGGCTTAGTTGGCTCTGCGCAGAGAGGTACGCAGGAGGTAGGCATAGTGACGCAGGGAGGGCTAGTGAACCCCTCAAGTGTCATAAATTCTTCGAAAGATTGAAGTATTATCTTAGGTGTATCTCGAGAAGTTTTCTCAGTTATTTCTGCCAGACTTTCTTTGTAAAGATTTCACTGCTGAAGATTAATATATAAACCCTCATCTGCTACACCGGTTTTCCCACATTGGGTTTTTCCAAGGACAATTGTCCAAAAATAACTATCTATGTGATTGATTCTTATGCTTGTATTTTTTAATGTTATGTTCTCTGCATATACTTGTGTGATGGCTGCAATAGTGTTTATTTCAAAATTTACTAGAAGAATTCTGTAAATAACTTATTGGAAGAATAAGTAGGAGAAATAAATCTATCACTGCAGTAGTATTTCAGGATTGAAATTTTCACATGGTATCGAAGCCTGAGATGAGTAACAAGAGTGGAGAACCTACAATGGAACAAAGACTAGACATTGCTGCAACAGCAACTCTGTTAGGGTCCAACCCTAACTCCTTTATTTATGGAATAAGCCCATATGGGCCTAGTCCGAGTCATAGTTAGTTGATTGAGTCAATAAAGCCCATAAGCGGTTATCCGCATTAATAATAATTGTAATTGGTCAACCCACATTCTAGAAAAGGGACACAATTAGTTATAAACGAGCCTCAGTTAATAAATAAGGTGATTAACACATGATTATGTCATGGACCACTAGTAGTTAGGGTTTTGGATGTCATTAGGCTATAAATAGCATTAGATAGAAGAACGAAGTATTGTATCGTATTGTAATTGAGCTTTGCTCTGTTGGAGGTTTCCCCCTCGAAGAGGCAAGTGAACATTGTATCTTTTTCTGCATAATGAAATATCTCTGTCGCTTGTCTATTTTCTGGTGATATTTATCTGTCTTGGCTATTTTGTTTCGTATTTCTTGTGTTTTTGCTCGTCTAACAGGTCGAGTGCATAACAAGTGGTATCAGAGCTCTTTCCACGGCCAGCGAGACATCCAGTTTTCGCAGAATTTTTTTTTAGGCTAGAGACGTGTTCCGGTGTCTTTAAACCACGAAATTTGTCATTGAGCATATAAACCTGCGGATTTGGGGAAGCATGCATGCAGGAACTACAAGAGGTGGTCACGTTTGTTGGACTCCCTTGTAACCCCTGTGAGTACCCCTTTGAGTAGTAGTGCATTAGACAGAACCGTGCACGGACTGCACTTCACGTACCCTCGAGTATATAGGAAACCCTGAAACCTAACCATAGTTCAGCCATCGGTCGTCTTGTTGCTACAGTGCACTGAGAACAACACCCGAGGAGATTACTCGCGCGTACAAAAGGGTAGTCAGGTAGTATGGCTAAGGGTACGGTCAATCCTCCTTAGTTGGTGCCCTGAAAGATTGGGTCGAGTACTATTGTTAGACCCTTGCTTATATTGCGATTTGTAGCACATGACACTCCTTGTGACCATAGTTTCCCCATATATCTGAAGCTTGCTCCTATTCTCTATCCTACTCAGATCTACCCGTTTTGATCAGCCGACGCCATCCATCTAGCTTTCGAGTATTTGGCCACTGCAGTATTGTTCAACGAGGAGTAAATGTTCGTTCGAAGTAAAGTAAAGTAAACAAACACAAACAAATAAAATAAAATTAAAAATAAAAAAATAAAAAATTGGAGCCATTTCGAGATGCTTTCTGGAGACCTAGCCCATAAGACTCAGATCGGTGAGCTGATCACAGTGGTATCATTCACTTATCAATCCACATTTTTTCAGGTGGTCCCAAATCTGGGCTAGTGCATGTACAAAACCTGCTCGCAAGTAATGACTGCAGAAAAGGTGAACAAAAGAATTGACGCCCTCAAGACCAAAATTTCTACTTTCTAGCCAAATCGAGGAAGCTTTGTCTCTATTTGCATCACGTAGCAAGGAAGACACACGTGGGGAGGCATATGAAGAAGGTGAATCCAGCCATCACCTTCACTTCCATAGAGGGTCACACTTTTTGGGTCAACGGGTGCCCAAGCTAGACATGTACAAATTCGATGGCTCGAACCCGACAATATGGTTGGCTCAAATGGCACAGTACTACCTCCTTAATAATATCCATGACGATGAAACTAAACTAAGAGTGGGAGCACTTTACTTGGACCAAGAAAAATGGCAATGGTGGCAATGGCATCAGAAATGTTACCCATTGACGTTATCTTGGAACGTCTTCTCAAAAGCCCTTTGTGACCGTTTTGATCAAGATTCTCATTTCTTGGGATGGCTCACTAAGCTCCGACAAACCGGTACATTCAAGGACTGCATTGCTGCTTTTGAAAAGTTGGCCATCAGAACTGAAGGCTTATCAGGTGCCTTTTATTTGGAATGTTTTATCAGTGGCCTGAAAGAAGCAATCCAAGCCCATGTCCGGATGCACCACCCCTCTACTTGGTTGGACGCATGTCAAAAAGCCTTAGAGGTGGAAGTTTCCTTACAAGCTCAGTCCAATCACCCGACTTTTGTCGCAAAGCCACGTCCCACCCAGGCCATGGGCCCCACCCAAACACTGAAGGTTCAGAAGGTGTCTCTGGCAAAAATGGTTGAACGACGGAAACAAGGACTTTGCTACTACTGTGATGATAAGTACGCCCCAGGGCATAAATGCAAGGAACCAAAATTCTTCCAAATTAATGCCACTGAAAACAGTACTGCAAAGGAAGCCCCCAACCCTGACATGGATGAGGACAAAGCGGGTGACACTCAACTAGAACTAGACCAGGATCTCGCAGCTTTACCAGATGAGCCAATTATATCACTACATGCCTTGGCTGGAATTTCTTCACCCCAAACTCTTAAAATTCGTGGCTTCATCAAACATAGGTCAGTTGTGGTGTTGATTGATAGCAGAAGCACTCATAAATTTGTCCATAAGCGTGTAGCAGAAGCACTCATAAATTTGTCCATAAGCATGTAGCGAAAGCAACCCATTGTTTTATAAGGGCCGTCTCTAATTTCCAATTACTAATCGTTGATGGGGGGACCATGAAATTTGAGGGCCGCTGTGAAAACATTAAGCTTCAAATGGGGGATTATCACCTTAAAGCCCACATGTTTGCCACTGAAATGGGTGGTTGCAACATTGTCCTAGGTGCCGAATGGCTTCGCACACTAGGCCTTATAACAATGGATTTCCAAGAGTTATACATAAGCTTTAAGCCAGAAGGCCACACTCATACATTGAGGGGACTCCAGGCAGGTGCTCCTACTATCATCAGCTCGCATAGAATGGAGAAGCTTTTAAAAAATGGCCATCATGGGGTAGTAGCTCAATTTAATGCCATCCAAGCCATTGAATCCACCCCTACCCAAATTCATCCAGATATGCAACATGTCTTAGATCGCCATCAACGGGTATTTGACAAACCACGGGAACTTCCCCCTTCTCGGGGTGAGCATGATCATAGAATCCCTCTGATCCCAAGAGCTCAGCTGCCAAATGTTCGTCCATATCGTTATCCTTTTGCCCAAAAGAATGAGATTGAAAAAATCATCGAGGAGCTTCTAGAAGCAGGGGTTATTCGTCCCAGCACAAGCCCTTATTCATCTCCTATCGTCATGGTTTTAAAGAAGGACGGAGAATGGCGCATGTGTCCTGACTTTAGGGCCCTTAACAAGCTCACTATCAAGGACAAATTCCCTATTCCTGTGGTGAATGATTTGCTTGATGAACTCCATGGTGCTAAATTCTTTACCAAGCTAGACCCCCGCTCAGGCTATCATCAAATACGCATGAAGGAAGTTGACGTCCCCAAAACAGCTTTCTGAACTCATGAAGGCCACTATGAATTCTTGGTCATGCCATTAGGTCTTTGTAATGCTCCCTCCACTTTTCAAAGCCTCATGAACCACCTTCTGAAACCTTGTCTCAAAATATTTTTCCTGGTATTTTTCGATGATATTCTCGTCTACAGTCTCACCTAGGATACACACCTTCAGCATCTTGACCAAATACTACAATTGCTCCAAGACCATAAATTGTTTGTCAAACTCTCCAAGTGCTCCTTTGGAATGGAAGAAGTTGAGTATTTGGGACACATTGTGGGACGCAATGGAGTAAGGGTTGATCTGAAGAAGATTCGGGCAATGTAGGATTGGCCCCAACCGAAAACCTTGAAGAATTTGAGGGGATTCTTGGGTCTCACAAGTTACTATCACAACTTCGTCAGCAACTATGGACCTAAGTTGCAGGAAATACTGGAAGGAGGCCCGTTTCAGCAAAGAAACGAAAAGGAAACGTGTACCGTACGGCCGGGAAATGTGTTTTCGATCGTACTGGTATGTTTCCCGTACGGGAAATGGTACCAGTACGGTCGGGAACGCGTTTCATGGCCGTACAGCACCGTTTCCTGTTTCGTACAGCGCAATTTTTGAATTTATTTTTATTTATTTTTTTTGTTTATGCAATTTAATAATATTTAATTGTTTTCTATTAGGTATTGGAGGCATCTAGAAGTTTTTCTAAAGTTACAAAAAGAGGCTTAGCCTCATTCTCTCATCACACAAAATCAGTAAGTCAATTCACTTGGTGAAGAGCGATTTTGGAGAGGAAAAAGGAGGAAGAGAGTAGTGCTTCAGCTTGGGTGTTTTCACCATTGAGCAAAGGAGATTTCAGCAGCAAGAGAGAGATTTGAGGAGCAGATTTGGAGTGTGAAGTTTCCAGCTACGGCATTCTTTGTTTTTGGCTTAGCTGCAGCCATATTTCTCTTGTTTTTTCTGGCATTTTGGGGTAGCTTCAGCTACAGAAAATTATTTTGGGTAAGAAGCATTCAATTTCTTTGTTTTTTCTCATTGTTTTGTCTATTTTTCAAGGGTTTATGCTGCCAAAATTTTAAAAAACGTTTTTTTATTTATAGATTTGTTTTTTTATTTTTTTTGCAGCAATGGCTTCTTCCATCCAAGGTTCAAGTGCAAACCCCAAGGCCAACCCAAGCGTTGAATATTATCCTCTTTGGAGGCATGTTGAGAAGCTGCAAAGATGTGGAGGTGGTGACTCATGGGAATGGAGGTGTACTCTTTGCAATAATTGTTACAAGGGCTCTTACCCAAGAGTGAAGGCACATCTTTTGCATGGAGGAGGATAGGGGATTGCAGGTTGCATGAAAACATCTGACCCTATAGCAAGGAGGGAATATCAAAGAGAGCAAGATCAGGCTAATGGAATCAAAAGAAAGCATGATGATTTTAGTCAAGCAGCTAAAAATCAAGCAAACAGTGAGCCAAGGATTGTAATTGAAGCAAGGAAGAGGAGAGGCAGTGGCACTCAACAACCAGAACAACCACCATCCAAAGGGGCATCTGGTATTGTTCAAGATAGCAGGATTGCTACGCCGGTGAATGTGCAAGGAAGAAAAGACGTTGATTCCAGAGTGGCTCAGTGCATCTATGCATGTGGTCTCCCATTCAATGTTGTTCGCTACCCTTACTGGCAAGATATGATAAGGGCAGTTAACAAAGCTCCTCAAGGGTACTAGGGGCCCAACTATGAGAAAGTTAGAACTCAACTTATAAAAAATGAGAAGGATCTTGTGGAGGATGTGCTATCACCAATTCGTTCTTCTTGGACTAGCTCTGGGGTTACCATAGTCTCAGATGGATGGACAGATACAAGGCGTAGACCATTGATAAACATCATTGCCACTTCACCAAAAGGAGCAATGTTTCTAAAGGCAAAAGACTACTCGGGAGAGGTAAAAGATGCACAATTCATTGCTGATGTCATTATCAAATCTATTGAACAAGTTGGTCCTAACAAGGTGGTGCAAGTTATCACGGATAATGCACCGGTATGCAAAGCTGCAGGTTTGATTATTGAGGGGAGGTATGACCACATCTTTTGGACACCCTGCATTGTTCACAATCTGAATCTGATCTTAGAGGAGATCGACAATAAAGTTCCATGGATAAAGGAACTCACAGGGGAAGCAAGGGAAATTGTGAAATTCATTACCAACCACCACCAGTCTCAAGCAATATTTCGAGAGTACTCCAAATTGGAGTTGTTAAAAGTTGCTGAGACAAGATATGCCTCAAACTTCATAATGTTGCACCCTTGTTGAGGTTAAGCAAGCATTAGTGTCTATGGTGGTGAGTCAGCTTTGGGTCGAGTGGAGACAGGCAGATTCAGAGCGGGGAACTGCGGTGCGTAGATTGTGCCTTGATGAGGATTGGTGGAGCAAGGTAGATTTCTTGCTACTGTTCACAACCCCTGCATTTGAGCTTCTTCGGCATGCTGACACCGACCAACCTTTCTTAGGAGAGGTATATGATGGCATGGATTCCATGGTTGAGAAAATTATGGAAATTATTTCACGAGAGTCACCACAGCTTTTGTTTGTAGATGGTCAGTTTGCCGAAATAATCAAGAGAATCATTGTTGACAGGTGGAACAATTTCAACACTCCATTGCATACTTTATCACATGCCTTGAACCCAAAAATTTATGATGAGGAACTTATTGCTCAAAGCAATGGGAAGAGGAAGGCACCCCATAAGGATAGAGAGGTGGCTAATGGGGTGAAAAAAGCCCTTATGAGAATTTTTCCAGCTCATCTACACAGGGAGGTGAAGGAAGAATTTGCCAGTTTTACTACAGGTATAGATGATTATTCAGATATATCATCTTTGGAGGAGAGAAGCACCATGAATCCAGTTAGGTGGTGGATTTGTCATGGAGCAAATGGTGTACATTTGCAAAACCTTGCCATTCGCGTCCTTTCACAAGTGGCAAGCTCTTCATCAGCAGAAAGGAATTGGAGCACCTATGATTTTATTCATTCTATGAAGCGCAACAGGTTGGGCTCATAGAAGGCAGAGGATCTTGTTTATGTGCACTCCAACCTTCGGCTTGCATCTCGTAGGGGTCCAGAATATGGCAATGGTCCTTCTAAGGAGTGGGATGTGGAACCAGAAAATCCTGATTTGGATCTCTCTCTTACTGCCTTGAATATTGAGGACCAAGATCATAGAAGTGGAATTGGCCAAACATCTTCTTCAGCTACACCATCCACTGCTGAGCATGCTTCTGCTGCTATATTTGATGAGGATTCTGATAATGAGTATTAGTCTTTTGACTTTATTGTACTTGCAGCCTCATATATATAATAAAGGCTGATTTTGACATTTTGATATATAAGGCTGGTTTTGGAGGTTCCAATATTGCTATTTTCATTATGTGTCTGTTATCAATGATCATTCATGAGTAAATGTGTTGTAACTTGTAAATTTGTAATAGTTTATGCTTTGATTTTATGATTTATCATGTATGTTTTAAACAATAAACTTGTATGATTTCACATAACATTTCTTAAATGTCCTAAATTATAATATAGATTTAAATTATATACATATACCGTGTTTCCCCGTTTCCAAAATTTGGGGAGGTCACGTTTCGCTTCGCTTCCCGTTTCGGAAACTCGTTTTTGTTTCCCCGTTTCGTGCAACCTTGCTATGGACGCATTGTGCGTCCCCTAACTAATCTTTTGAAGAAAAATTCATTATTATGGACTGACACTACGCAACAGGTTTTCGTGGCTCTCAAACAAGCTATGTGCTCCACTCTAGTTTTGGCTCTCTGGACGAGCATTGGTGCAGTATTAATGCAAGAAGGTAGACCATTGGCCTTCACTAGTCAACAACTCAGTGGCAAACATCTGGGACAATCCACATATGAGAAAGAAGTGATGGCCATCTTACATGCAGTAGACACTTGGCGCACATACTTATTGGGGAGACGATTCCAAATATGTACTAACCATCATAGTCTGAAATATTTTCTAGAGCAACGTCTATCCTCACCACAACAAAATAAATGGCTGGCAAAAATGTTGGGATATGATTATGAAATCATTTACAAAAACGGGCGTGACAATGTAGTAGTTGATGCCTTATCACGACAATTTGAGGATGAGGGCACCCTTTTATCACTCTCTCTACCCCGATCAGGTTGGATTGAAGATGCTCGCCGAGAATGGTTCACCCACCCCTCCTTGTCCCAGCTCATTAATAACTTGAGAGACGATCCCAATGCCTCGACTGACTACTCTTGGTAGGATGAGGTTTTGCGTTACAAGGATCGAATAGTGCTCTCCCCAACCTCAGCTCTCAAACCTCGTATCTTGGCTGAATTTCACTCCTCTCCAACGACCGAACATTCAGGATTTCAGAAGACTTATGCGCGCACCCACCGCTCCTTCTTTTGGACTGGCATGAAAACTGACATTCTTACTTTTGTATCTGAATGTGATGTATGCCAACGCAACAAAGGGGAAACAATCAAGCAATCGGGAAACCTTACAACCTTTACCCCTCCTTGCTTCAGTATGGACAGACATCTCCATGGATTTCATTACTGGCCTCCCAAAGTCCGGAAACAAATCAGTTATCATGGTGGTTGTTGATAGGCTTTCGAAATATGCCCATTTTTGTGCTCTACCCCACCCATTTACCCCAATATTGGTGGTGCAAAGTTTCATAGACCAAATATTCAAACTACATGGCATGCCGACTTCTATTGTGTCAGACCGTGACCCCACCTTCACCAACAAATTTTTGCAAGAACTTTCAAGCTCCATGGCACGCAACTCCAACTCAGTACAACTTATCATCCTCAAACCGATGGTCAGACAGAGGTAGTCAACAAATGCTTAGAGACCTATCTACATTGTTTCACTTCTAACAAGCAACATCAATGGGTCCAATGGCTACCTTTAGCTGAATGGTGGTATAAAACTAACTATCATGAAGCCACCAAGATGACACCTTATGAGGTTGCATATGGAAAACTTCCACCGTCACCAATGTCTTACCTCCCCGATTGTTCCAAAGTGCAGGCAGTTGATCAACTACTACAGAACCGTGCCACCATGATCGCTCATCTCAAAGATAATCTACATCAGGCACAGAATAGAATGAGTACAGTTGTGATACACTCCTACAAGAGAACAGATGGCAGATATCCTCACAAAGGTTCTAAGTAAGATCAAATTCACTTACTTCAGAGTGAAGATGGGGATGGTCGAGAACCCTTTCCATTAGAGGAAAGGGTGGTCTTCAGAAGAAGAGGGAGGTGCAGTACGGATGCGGCAGTGGCAGAGGTAGTGTCACAAGGCAGCAGTACAGGAAGCAGCAGAGCAGAGATGAGGGGCAACAGCCAGGACAGCATCAGTGCAGCAGATATTATAGATTCAAAGCAGTGTAGTGGTATCTTGCTTAAACACTTTCCTCGCTAAGAGGAAGTGTTGATTTCTATAGCATTGGGAAGTGTTCTAAGTCTCATTTTTTGTAGAGAGACTTGGACAACAGTTATCCAGAGAACCCAGAAATCGTTTGTGAAAATTCCACTCGGATATGACTTTATTAAAATAATTGATTATTTTAATGCAAACCCTAAGTTTAAACTTAGGGAAATTAAATAATTAAGGGGTATTAATAGAGAAGAGTGTGAATCTTCTAGAAAACAAAGATCAAGTCATATTTTAATCTGAGCCATTGATTAACAATATAATCTTGGTCATTGATTCATCAACTAGAGAACTATAAGAGGAGACTTGAGGGCCATTTGGATATAGAGCCGGGGACACTCTCAGTACCCGAAGGAAATCAATTCTGAAGTAAGAGAATTCGATTTCAGTGGGTGAGATTGTAGAGGCAAGGTTGCAGAAGCAGAAGGAGGAGGGAGGAGTCAGTGATCGGGAAGCAGAATTCAGGAGACTGAAGGGAAGGGTGAGTTGATCAGCAGCAAGACCCCCTCCACGCAGAGTTACGCAGTCCAGGAAGGGACTGCATAGAGGCAATCCAGGAAGGGACTGCGTAGAGTTCTCACGCTGGATGACGCAGAGGGTGAAGAAGGTCACCCCGAGGGTCTGAAATTTGTCTGGAGGTTCTAGAAAATTCAGCCAGGTGTTTGCTATTTTTTCTCTGCTCATCAGACTCTTGGAAATGTACTTTCCATTTCTAAAGATAAATACAAAACCCTCATCTGTTGCACCGGTTTTCCCACATTGGGTTTTTCCGGGGACAATTGTCCAAAAATAACTGTGTTCATATGGTTGTTTCTATTGTGCTACTTGTGTAATTTATCTTTCTATTCTAATGCTCTTGATGATAGTGAAGATCTGCAAATGTGTTCATTTCAGAATTTACTAAAGCATTTGTAAATAACTCATCTCATAAGTAGGAGAAATAAACCAAGTATTGCAGAAATATTTTCCTTCTTGAAAATTTCACAAGGTCATATTGAGATGGTTAAGCTTGTCAGGATTGCCATCAATATGGCCAGTGGGTGAGGAGACTTAGGAGTGTGTGATCTTTACCAAGGTCGAGCGCAACTGTCATGGACTTGGTTGTGGTAAATTGATCTCCCCTAAGTGTTGGATGTAGGTGTTCTACCACTTGATCGTTGAGGATTAAGTTGGGTGAGGATCAATCAGTGGACATGGGGTGTGTGATATTTACCAAGGTCATTTATGACTTCCATAAACTTGGTTGTGGTAAATTGATCTCCCCTATTGTCATTGTGGACCATTCTTCCGAGATAAGATGAGATCTATGACATACTCCTTTAGGTCATGGAGGTTGACCTGGATACCATAGGGTGTGTGTGATCTTTATCAAGGTCATATATGACTACCATGGACTTGGTTGTGGTAAATCGATCTCCACCTATTGTTGGTTCTGGATTATTCTTCTTCTATGGATTGAAACATTATCGTTTTGCTGAGATGTGATCTATGGTGCAACTTGAAAATACCTCTTCACTAAGAGGGAGTGTTGAAAATGGTAGCCATGGTAGGTATTTCCCTCAACAAAAATAAAAGGAAGAAATTGTGAAATTTAAAATTTGAATTTTCCCTCCTAAAATCTGTGAAAATTCCACTGCAGTATCATAGTTTATTTCTCCTACTTTATTTAAAATATTACAAGTTATTTTCAGAAATTAGATTCAGAAAATACCGAAATAAACACAACTACACCCTACACATGCAAATCATTTACCGAATAATACGATCATCCAACAAAGTGACACATGGATTTTTGGATATAAGTCCCCGGAAAAACCCACAGCGGGAAAACCGATGCAGCAAATATGAGGGTTTATTTTATTAAGTAGATTCTGAGTACAGTAAATTTGGGTTCCAGATCTGGAAAACCCGACAGAGTAAAAGAAATCAAATCTGCAGTTAACATGTTGTTCTAGTGCCAAATATCTGACTGATCCACACCCTCAAACGAGATTTACAAGACTTAGCCCGGATCTGGCCCTAGAAACCCCAGCACTGCCCCTGAAGCCCCATCGTCAGCCCTGCTAGCCTCAGAATGCCACTGCACTGCCCAGAGAGGGACTGAGTAACCCCTGAGAGGGTGACGCAGGCCTTACGTTGGCCCTGGAGACCCTCTGCGTAATTTCTGAAGCCCTCTGGAGCCTCTGCGCTGTCCTGCGTAGCAGTTGCGCAGCACCTGCGTAGTTGCTACTCTACTTCTCTGCGTTGTCCTTGTTGCTGCTCCTCTGCCTCTTACTGACTCTTGGCTCCGGGATTAGATCATCCCCTCAGCCAATACTACCCCTCGCTGCAGAAAATTCCTCCGGAAATTCTTAGCAAACCCTCCCTAGAATTCCAGATCTATTTCTCAGCTCTGCAACTGTGTGTGTATTTCCAACTGACCCTCAAGCCTTTCTCTTATATTTTTTCGATGATTTCATCAACGGCCGAGATTAAAACATTCATCAACGGCTGAGATTAAAAGACTACTTGATCCGTGTCTTTTAGAACATTTAGGCACATGTGTTAATTAATTCACTTTAATTATTTAATTTTTCTAAGTTTAGACTTAGGAAATCCATTAAAATAATTAATTATTTGAATAACCTGAACACCAACTGAAATTTCTCAAAACACTTTCTGGGTTTTGGAGTTCAAGTGTGTCCTAGCCCCTCCACAAAAATTCAAGGCTAGAGCACACCCAATGCTACACCAACTTATACAAAATCTCAACACTCCCTCTTAGCACGGAGTGTGCTCTAGCAATGCATTCACACCATGCACTACAATATTTTGAAGCTGGACTTTGTTTTGTTGATGCTTCGCCTACTGCCCTCCATCCACTGCACTACTGCACTATGCACTATTGCCCATGCCACTGCCACTGACACTACCACATCTGTACTGCAGCTCCCTCTCAACTTGCTGCATCATGCTGCCCATAGCACTGCCACTCCTAACTGTTGCACTACAACTCAATTGCTGAGAAGTAAGCAACTAAAGGACTCATGCCCAACTGTTTGACAGATAATTCAAGTTGCCTTCCATCACTGAAGCTCCCTGGATGTTGATTTACGCTGTCCTCCTAGAGGCACTGTTATGCTGCAACACTACACTGCATGAGCACAACCTCTCTGCATTGTTGAAGTCCCATCAGCCCCTCTATGCTGCTGCCTTCACGCTGTTGCTGCCTCTGCATTACGTTGCTCCCTCTTACACTTCAATGTGACCTTCTGCAACCATCTCCCGACTCATCCCACTACCGTCTTAAGGCTCCCGTAGCTCGTATGTGATCCAAGAGTAGGGTTGACTCAAGGATCGCGCCACTGTCAGTAGATGCTCTACAGATCCATGTCACCCCACCTCTTCTCGCGAGGCACATGAGCACTCATGACTGCATCATCATCAGAGCCATCTTCTTTTGCTGCTGCAACCTTGGAATCAGAAGATCCTTTGTCCTTCTTCTTAGGACAAGTGTTGGTGAAGTGTCCAAGATCGCCACAGTTAAAGCACCGGACCTTGGAAAGGTCCTTTTTCTTCTTCCCCTGTTGCTTCTTTTCCCTTGATGCAAGGGTTGCATCATCCTCCTCCTCTTTTACCTTGGATTTTCAGCTTCCACCATTGATATTCTGCCTCTTGGTAACCCTCCTGATCTCCTCTTGACGGAGGATAGCCCACATGTCAGCCCATGATGGTAACGCTTCCCTTCCCAGAATGCTCTAGACAAACGTTTCCCAATCTTCTAAGACTGCATTCAGGGCAGTCCTCACTAAGAGCCCCTCATCTGGAGTAGCACCAATGCCAACCAGCTGATCTCGAATGGCTTGAAGCCTGAAAAGGAATGGATCTATCTCTTCACCCTTCATCATTTGGAACAACCACATCTGGTTCTCCAAAAGCATCCTTCTTTGGACAGAGTCTCCTTGGTACATCGCATCCAAGGCTACCCACATGTCATTTGCTGTAGTATTTCCAGCAATATGAGGTATAACGTGGTCCTTGACTCCTTCTATGATCAAACGCTTAGTCCGCACTTGATTTTCTTCATACTTCTTTAGAGGATCTGCATCGATTAGTACAGCAAGAACCTTCTCTACATGATCTTTGAGACCATACTCATCCAGAACTAAAAGGATTCTGACCCTCCAGATAACATAATTGGACATGTCGTCCAATCTATCTTGATCCCTCAGTCCATCTCGAGCCATTTTGCTCAGATCTGACAAAAATAGTACTTCTTCTCCCTCTGGATCTGAGTTTCTTGGTGACTAGAAACCCTCTAGTAACTGCTTCTACTGAAGGCTGATTTCCCTCCTGGAAATCTTTCACCCAAACAAAAATCGGGCAGCACTCTACAATCCTCCTAATCGAATCTCAAATATGTTTGGCTCAGATCTGTTGAGTAACTGTCTTCCTCCCGCCTTTGTTGACTTAGCTGGGCACAATTTTGCACCTGCAGAATCTCCACCCCACCAGCACTGCTGAAGATCTGAAACACTGCTTCCAGATCTTGGCAAATCTTTTCTACAGCTGAAGAAATGACTGGACTGTGTCTCACTAACTGGCCCAGCGTAGCCTCAGCGTTGCTCAGAAGTGGACTGCATAACCCCAGACTGGGTGACTCAGTCCTTACGCTGCCCTGGGAAGGGTCTGCATAAGCCTGATGGCCTTCTGCAGCTTCAGTGCTATCCTCTTCTGGATTTGTGTTCTTCTATTGTCAAGTTGCCCTTTTCGAATCTACTGCTTCTTCTGCCACCCTACAAAAAAATATTTCTTCAGCTAATTGCTGGAGATTCAGCTTGATCTGCTATTGCTCTGATACCGTGTGAAAATTCTACTGCAATATCATGGTTTATTTCTCCTACTTGATTTAAAATATTACAAGTTATTTTCAGAAATTAGATTCAGAAAATACCGAAATAAACACAACTACAGCCTACATATGCAGATCATTTACTAAATAATACGCTCATCCAACAAAGTGACACATGGATTTTTGGACATAAGTCCCCAGAAAAACCCAAAGCGGGAAAATCGGTGCAGCAGATATGAGGGTTTATTTTATTAAGTAGATTATGAGTACATCTGGGTTCCAATCTAGAAAACCCGACAGAGAATAAAAGAAATCAAATCTGCAGCTAACCTGTTGTTCTAGTGCCAAATATCTTACTGATCCACACCCTCAAACGGGATTTACAAGACTCAGCCTGGATCTGGCCCTAGAAACCCCAGTGCTGCCCCGAAGCCTCAGCGTCAGCCTTGCTAGCCTCAGAATACCACTGCGCTGCCTAGAGAGGGACTGAGTAACCCCTGAGAGGGTGACACAGGCCTTACGCTAGCCCCGGAGACCCTCTACGTAATTTCTGAAGCCCTTTGGAGCCTCTGCGTTGTCCTGCGTAGCACCTGTGTAGTTGTTGCTCTGCTTCTCTGCGATGTCCTTGTTGCTGCTCCTCTGCCTCTTATTGACTCTTGGCTCCGAGATTAGATCATCCCCTCAGCCAATACTACCCCTCGCTGTAGAAAATTCCTCCAAAAAATCTTAGCAAACCTGCCCTAGAATTCTAGATCTATTTCTCAGCTCTGCAACTGTGTGTGTATTTCCAACTGACCCTCAAGCCTGTCTCTTAAACTTTTTCGATGATCTCATCAATGGCTGAGATTAAAACATTCATCAACGCCTGAGATAAAAAGACTGCTTGATCCGTGCCTTTTAGAACATTTCAGCACATGTGTTAATTAATTCACTTTAATTATTTAATTTTCCTAAGTTTAGACTGAGGAAATCCATTAAAATAATTAATTATTTAAATAACTTGAACACCAACTGAAATTTCTCAAAACACTTTCTGGGTTTTGGAGTTCAAGTGTGTCCTAGCCCCTCCACAAAATTTCAGGGCTAGAGCACACCCGATGCTACACCAACTTACACAAAATCTCAACAAAATCTTCAAGTCAGCCTCATGTTATTTCAATTCAATTGGGCCCCAAAAGGCACCCATTTCACCTCCTTCAAAATGCTATATAAAGGAGACCTTTACTCCTCATTTGTACACATCGAATTTGTCTTACCTATCTCTAAACCAGCGAATTTCCGAAGGAGAAAGGAGGGTCGAAATTTCAAGAGGAGGGTTTTGTGAAAATTTCTGAATATACTTAAACGGAAACCCTATTATTAAATTCTTGATCTACTTCTCCTACTTACATAAGTTATTAATTTGAAAAACTTCAGCATTAACATCGAAGTAAATACATTAACAACCTACACATACAAATCTAAACTAAATAACATGCTCAATGACAAAGTGACACACACGGATTTTCTGGACAACTGCCCCCAGAAAAACCCAATGCGGGAAAATCGGTGTTGCTAGTTTCTGGAGGGTTTTTATTATTAAGTAGATTCTAAGTACAACAGATCTAGGCACCAAACTTGTTAACCCGACAGAGAAATAAATTTGCAACAATACCTCTGTTCCGGAGAAGGAAAAACTGACTGATTCATACCCTCAAGCGGGATTTACAGAACTCAGCGTCTTCCGGCCTCTAGAAACCCCAGCGTTGCTCCAGATCCCTCTGCGTCAGCCCTGTTGGCCTGCATCAACCTCCGCGCTGCTCAGGAAGGGCTTGCGTCACCCTATACTGGGTTACGCTGCCCTAGTTGGGCCTATGTCAGCCCTCCTGACCTCATGCTGCCTCTGCACTGCCCCTGTTGGGCTCTCGGCTGCCTTGCGTAGTTGTTGCCTCTGCGCTGCCTTGGTTTGCTGCTTCTCTGCCCTCGTTGTATTCTTGGCCTGGGACTAGACCATCCCCCTTACCAATACTGCCCCTCGCTGCAGCTAAAACACTTCTGAAATTCTTTGAAAACCATGCCCTAGAATTCCAGCTTAGTCTCAGTGCTCTGCCAGTGTGTGTGTTCTCCAACTGACCCCAAGCCCTCTTCTTATACTTTTCTCGTTGAAACATCAACAACCGTGATCTAATCTTGAATCGATGGCTAAGATTAGAAGATGCTTGATCCACGTCATTAAGTCATTCTCATCACATGTTTAATTTAATTACCTTTAATCTTTTAATTTTCCTAAGTTAGACTTGGGGTTCTTAATTAAAAAGATTAATTAATTAAATATCTCCTAAACCGGATGGAATTTCCCAAAGCGCTTTCTGGGTCTTGGAGATCTTATGTACTCTAGTCCCTCCACAAAGTTTGGGAGCTAGAACACATCCAATGCTACCCCAACACCCCAAAATCTCAACAGGTTTTGGATTTCATCTTGTTGTTGGGTATTGGTTTGGCTATTCTCTTGATGATGTTTCTGATGTATTGTTGAACTATGAACTCTCTCTCTCTCTCTCTCATAAGGAAGAATTTCTTGTTTTTACCCTTGTGGGTTTTGCCCTCGCCTCGGGCCTAATTTTTGTGTCTCTTATCTCATGGTTTCTTGGTTATTTCTTTTGCTTCCACTGTGATTTACTACTGCTCTTTCATGCTTATGAATTAATTTTCTTATAACTACTTGATGATGTAAAATGTTAATGCTAATAATGATTGTTTGAAGTTCTCATCTGTATAAGAAAATTTTTCTAACATTGTCCTAGTAAAATCAATAGTTTATATGTTTTAAATGTTGAAGCTTACGGTAGGTTCCGAAGGTCTTTTGCATAGGCTTGGTGTCTTGGCATGTAGAAAATGATTTATTGCATCTTTAGGTGCTTACTTGGTGAAGTAAATGATTTATGTCTTCTTTCCTAAGTTTAACTTAGGAAAAGTACTATAATTAAAGTCAATTAATTATTGTGGACTATTAAATCAATTTCTAAGGATAAATAATAAATATATTTAAGTGACTTAGAAATTATCTCAACTTAGGGTTATGGATTTGGGTTTGATGAAAATTAGAAAATAAGCCTAAGGGAGAGATGAAGACACAAGTGGAGAAAGCTATTTTCTCTAAAACAAGAGGCTCAGCAAAACTGTAGCACATAGGAGGAAGAGCGCAAGTTCATTCGAGAGTGTTTCTAGGTTGAATTGTTGGAATTACAGGGCCAAATTGTTGAAGTGAGAAGGAGGTCGATTTTTTGGAGAGGTTGATTGTCCAATGCCAAATTTCCTGAGCCACAGAGGTTGTTCGAGGGAAACGGACAGGGCCAAGTAGTTGGTGAAGAGGTGGGCCTAATTCTCCTAGCCGAATTTCTTCAAAGGTTGATTTCCAGTGGGCCGAAATTCCTGGGGCCGAATTCTTCTAGTGGGGCCGAGTTGCAGGTTCCAGATAATGCATATTTCCTTGTGTTGAAAATTGGAAGCTATGGGATGAATTTCCTTGAATAAAATTCCATTTTTGACCTTTCTAGAGTGACTTTCTAAAAATAGAAAGTCATGAGTGCCCATGACTTTCCAAAAATATTAAATTACCTTCCATCAATTCGTAATCATATATAGATGATGGAAAATCACTTAACTTGTCCTTAATCAATCTCAATTAATTAATTTTTTAATTTAAGCATCAATATTATTAATATTATTAATATTAATATTATTATCCTTATGATGCTATAATAATATTATTAAAAAAGAAATACATGTCACCTCTACTACTTGGCAATCAATCCACCTCATTTCTTTCTTTCTCCCTTTGATGGCACTCATACCTCTCTCACTCTCTCTCCCTAAATGAATTTGTTCCTCTCTCTTGAATGCTCTTACGCACCTCTTACACATCTCTTACACGCATTTATGACTTGTCATAAGATTCCTCTTACACCTCTTCAATGTATAAGTTACACTCTTCAAGAGATGTGTACCTCCTTCTCTCTTTATGGTGTAAGTTACTCAAGGCATGCGTACTCCCTCTTGATGGCATAAGTTACTAAGGAGAGCATACCTCCTTTATGACATAAGTTACTCTCCAATTTTGGCATCAGTAACTCTTCCTCAAGGCATAGGAGTTACTCCTTCTTGAATTCGACCTCCTTGCTCTTCCTATATATTTGTACCTCTCATCCTCACTTGACACACTTACTTGTGTTTGTGAAAGGAGAATTCGAACTTGAGAGAGAGAGAGTTGGAGAGGGTAGAGGAAGATTGAGAGAGAGAGAGAGAGAGAGTATTGAAGAGCAAGAGTAGATCTTGGAGAGCCAAAGTGATTCAATGTCTACATACTGTTATCAGAGATCTTCTTCAGATTTGGGTGAACTTCATTCTCTCATTGTACTCTGTATATCTGTTGAACAATTGATTTCTAATAGAAGAATTTGGTTGGGTTTTCCCCTTGTGGCTTTTGCCCTGGTCATTGACCTAACTTCTCTGTGTCTGATTGAGTTCTTGGTTGTCTTTTATTATGGATATGGTTTATATGGTTATGCTCTATCTACAATTACTTAACTTATATTGTAGCATAAAGAAGTTCTGTATTTAAGTGATTGTAACAACATAGAATTTTAGAATTTCAACAAAACCCTCATTTTCCTAAGATTAATTAATGAAGGAGAATTGTTGTGGGTGTTTATCTATTGTAATGTCTGATTGATCTCTCTTTTATTTTATTTGCGCTGCATATAAACTTATGGATGTTAAAATACCAATGATTTTATTTTTCAACAATTCAGAATTTATTTGATTAATAAAATAAATTGATGGGAATAAATAATTGTTATGAGAAAATAATCTGAGTTGGTATGAGGAGATTTAACTTCAAAGGCTACTAGCTTGTGGAGGTTTCTTCATGCAACCTGATTTCTTTTGTATAAGATGTCCTATATGTACATACTTTGCCCATTTAACAATCAAGCATAGATTGCATCACACGGAACTATCCAATGATTGATGTATTATGTGTCACAAAGCAAAGATCATCAAGCATGTTTTCTAGGAGGGAAGATTGGCCTAATTTTCTGGAATTGGATTGCTTTTAATATAGCATATTTTCTATTAGACTTCTTCATTGGAAGGGGGTCGTCTTAGGAGATAGGTAGATGATTAGACAACACGGAAGAGACATCCGAGTTCCATATAGTTGATAAAGATTTCCTTTTTATGGAAAAGGATATACAGAGGCACATTCAGTGGAGATTCCTCCCTCTATGTATGGTAGCTAACACAGATATATCGGTATTCCTTGCCTACGTAGGTATTAATTTTTATAATCACAGCATTGCCCATCGATGTGTATTCTCTAATTTTATTTTGTAATAATGTAATATAAGGCACATTTTCCAAAAAGAAAAAGGAAAACATAACCATATCACAAGATTTCAACATTACCATATCACAAGATTGCAACTGACTTGATTCTTATAACATAATAGTAAAATTGGTACAAAACGACAATAGCAACTGAACTGACTTGATGCTTGTAACGTAATTATAAAACTGCAAAATGTCAATATGTATCATGGTACCCGAACTTTATTCATAAGATGATCGAGCTTATAAGAGAATAATGCAAAATTGGCAAGAAAATGTACCTAATTACAGTGGTCTTCCCAACACCTGGACGTCCTATAATTAAAAGAGAACCCCCACTCTCAACCAAGTCTCGAACCATATATGCACTTCCAGATATTGCTCGGCCAACTCGACATGTGAGGCCAATAATGCATCCCCTACGATTTCGAATAGCACTAATACGATGCAAAGAATGATCAATGCCCGCACGATTATCGTCTGCAAAGTCACCTACCTGCAAAAGGAATCATGAGTTCCATTGCACTAATTTTAAACATACTTCTGGTCGTTAGGGGACACCACTGATTTAACATGTCACTTTAACATTAAATAGCATTTTCACTTTTGGTTCAGGAACATGAAAAGCAACATCAATAATGATAGACAACAGGTATATGCATTTTCCTATTCTTGTAAGTAGATGAAAGGCATCGAATATAATACATTTTATTTTCAATTAAATAACCAAAAATATTATCCAGGGACCAGACATAGTAAGTCAAGAAAATGGGCATAACTGAAGACAATCGTCTATTATAATAAATAAACTTCGTTGATGTAATTTAGTTTCCATGAAATACAGACTTGAAGATCTTTTCCTAAACGTCTTCAGAAGTTCAAATTAATTTAAAACAAACAAAGAATAGGATAGACAAAGGCTACCTTGAACGCAGAGCCAAACGTGAAAAATGAATCCAGATTGCAAGAACAATTAAAACGCAGTCACATATCATTTCAGATCGTGCACATCCTCCCATTAACATGGAATTTGGAATTTATAACCAGGGGATTATCTTTTTCTTTTTCTAAATAAAGAGATCAGTACTTTTCTCCGCACTAGGGTTAGCTCAGCTCTAGGGTTAGAGTGAGGTTGTTGGTATCAGGTCAGCTCACAAATATACTAACTTAAGAGAAATATATAAGCTTAATAGTTTACCAAACTCAAAACCAATACAATAATATTTATAGACACAAATTTATTATAATAATAATTATCCATATATGTTCCTGAGAAAGATTTGAATCTAGATGAGGAAGATAACAGCCCTTTCCACTCAACCACCCAAGATAACTCCAATTGACAACCAAGGCATTACCTGTACCAAAAGCCTTGTCAATCCAGAAGTTGGCTTTGAAGTGTGTTAACAAAAAAAAATATGCGCAGGCACATTTGCTGATAGAGTTTTTGAAGTGGTGAGAATTTTCAAACAGAAATTGCAAGTACAGAGTGCCAGTGGAACCTGGTGAAGGAGGGCCCTAGTTTTGTATGCAAACATCATTTCAATGAAATAACCAAGTTAGGACCAAAAAAAGAAGCCTATAAAACGATCTTTCTTATAGAAGATGTAGTGTATGAAGAGCCTACTGGCAATAACAATAAACTTCAAAGGTCAAGGACAAGTGATTGGTTGGTCGTACAGCGGGGAGACATGTGAATTTTCCTATATAGCAATATAACAGAAAACAGTAGGAAGAAAAGGAAACATAAATTACCAGGGAAATTGCATCCTCCAGGTCCTGGAATGTAACAGTGTCCGTGGAGATTATGAAATCTCCTGAAGGGAAACGAGCAAGAGGTTTTCTCCCCAAGTCCATCACAATTTCAATGAGCTGCTCAAGCTCTGGATGTCCATCCAGCATTAACCGCAGTCTATCGGGTATCAATGCTAGAAGCCTGCCCAATTCCAGCTCAAATGCTGGTGGGGAGGTGAAGAAGGACCCATTTGAAGATGACTGAGGGATGAAATGGGTTTGGCCTTTTCTGACCAGCAATGGAATATAACCATGCAGTTTGAGTTTTAGTGGAGAGATTATTGGAGAAGAGTGAAGCTTTGGGTTGGAAGAAGAACGACTTGGGTGTCCAAGAGCAGGAATGGACGTGGAGGATCGTGGAATCTTTTCCCATGGCCTGATAGATGGATTAAGCTTTACAATGAGAGCTGACATTGAGCTCTTGAAGAAGTACGTTCCAGAGATATCAGAGGTACTTCATTCGTTAAACCAAGTATCTCAGCGAGGAAAATTATGTCAGGATGCGTTCCTCCTGCGAACGAGGCGATTTAATTTAAGCCGCACACACTTCGGAATCTGCTCGTTATAAATGTTGTTCACGATGCTTTTTGCTGCTTTCAAGCTTTATCTCCTGCTTTTTTAATTGAGAAAAATCTTTTCGTACACCCAAAAACTTCTGTTTTTTTTTCCGAAAAATATTCTCATACACCCAAAAAAATACTTCAAAAAACTTCTTTTGAACGAGTACTAATGAGAAAATCGCTTCTCCGTGGTTAAGAGTTTGTTGTTGTCATAAATAATAAAATAGGGTAACCATTGAAGACTTAGATGTATTTCATAGGAGTGAAAGTCTCTCTCTGTGAAAGTCTCTCTTCTCACTGACCACTACCAATGAGATTATTTGAGTAGGATGGTTTTCCTTGAATAATGAATGAATGAATGAATGAAATTTTAACATCCACGAGACTAAAAATAGTCTATGGGACATGAATGAATGAATGAATGAAATTTTAACATCCATGAGACTAAAAATAGTTCTTTTTCTTACTCAAGTTCTTGTTTTTAGCTTCTGTAATTCAATCTTTTTCTTACTCAAATTGATGATGAGCTTACCCAACCTTCTAACAGTTCGATCACTGAAAAGACAATGCCACGGAATTGATGCTAACATATTGCAATAATTGTCCCTGATGTCTCTGAAAGCGTCACATTCCAAAATGAAATGTTTTTCTGATTCCACTGCCCCAGAAGTGCAAAAAGTGCATACCCTTTCTTCCCAAGCTTCTTTAGGTCTCTTTTACAGTCCTGTTTCACACCGAAGTTGATGTGAGTTAGTTCTTAATTGAGCAATAAGAACCTTTGCTCTCCACGGAACGCTAGCTCCAATGTATTCTTTTTGGAGTTGTCTTTAGTGCGACTTTTTGGAGTTTCAGGTGCCGGAATCTAGTGAAAAAATTTGAGGTAAAATCTTGTTTTTTGTTATTTAAACTAGTTTTTTTATTCTATATATGGATTCAACACCCTCAAAAACCTCTAGGGCACTTCGATTGTGCAAGATTAGTAATCAAACTTCTCTTTTCAATAAATTCCTGCCGGATTTTAGAGAAATTACACCGGAAAAAACCACTATAAAAGCCTTCAAAAAGTCGCACTAAAGACTACTCGATTCTTTTTGTTGGAGATCACAAGTGGGGTTGAATTCCTGAACATAATACTTCTTCTTTCTATCCAACTATTTTCCCCATATACTCTTACAGAACTTCTCCAACACAAAATTCTTTAACTACTTGCTATTTGTGGGACATGCATTCAGAGAAATATTCCATTTTTGCATCCATTTGTTGTTTTGTCTCATCCATGATTTATTTATTTCACTCATACCTTCATTGAAGATAACTTTTGGCCATCTACCTCTTCTCATTTGCTCAATTCTTTTTAGATACCTTATATGACGCACCATGGCAATAGTTTCGATGGGAGCTACTCCTGTTCCACTCAACATTATCTCATAGGGAACTGAACTTTTTATTTTGAACTTGAGTGGACCTATATTAGCTGATAGTGATGCTTGTCTTCACTACTTGTTTGACAACTGAAATATGATAGATTTTCCCATTGGAAAAAAGAGTATTACTGAAAATATTTACAACCAATTTACATCTAGATCTATTAATTATAAAAAATGCTCAAATTTCACTTGATAACAAAAAAAACACACTTTTTAAAAAATAATATAATCAATATAATTTATAGCTTATATTTGATGTTTCAAAAATACCTATTAGTTATTAGTGTTTGGTTTGTTAAATATATATTTATAAATAAATATAAATTATGGTATATTAATAGTAATTTATGTAGAAAATTTTGAAAAAAAAATATAATAAACATTTATTTATTTATTATTATTATTATTTAATTTTTATTTTTATTGGTTAGAATTTAAATTTGTAAAGTAATAAAAATAATTATTATCTTAAATTTAATTCAACTTAATTTAGCAATGCAATTTCTAGCAAAATTGTATTTTCTTGTGGTTTAAAGTATACTTTTGAATGCATACATGGATTTTGTACCCTAAAAAACTGGAGGCGTTTGATCTTTGCAAATTAAACAACTTATAAATATAAAAGATGAAATAGCTTTTTGGTAGGAATTTAGCAATACAATTTCTAGTAAAATTGTGTTTTCTTGTGGTTTAAAATATACTTTTGAACGCATAAATGGATTTTGCACCCTGAAAAACACTTGGGGCACTTGATCTTTGCAAATTAAACAACTTATAATTTTTCTTTTTAAATTGTAATGGATTTTGAAAAAAATTGACCAAAAAAAATGCTTCCAATAAAACTATTTCATCTATTAATTAGACTACCGGAACTCAATTCATTATCTTGATAAAAAAATGTCATAGCCTTTAATTATTAATCCATTTATAAATTATAGTGTTTAATTCTTGATTTATTTATTAAAATTTTTGAATTTCGTTTATAAATTAAGATGGACATTTTCATATATATCATTTACTATAATTATTTTGAAGTGTTTAATGGGTCTTTCATATACAAATACTTGCATTTATTAAATCATTAATATATATACTTATATTTTATATTAATTATTTTAATGGACCATGCATATAATATTAGTTCTTTTTTAGTAATCTTTTTTTTTGTAAGCTTGGCAAAACTACATTTCATCATGTCCAATATATCACTCAGATCATAGGAAGGGGAATTGAACGGTCAGCTTTTTTTTATTAATCTTAATTTATTTTTAAAATGTTAGTAAATTATGAATTTTTTAATTTCTATTAGATTATTATATATAAATATCACCTTTCCTAAAGCATTCATTTTTAGCCATTGGATTTTATTGCGTTAAAGTAGCTTTTGAGAAAAGCTTTATCGCCTATGGTTTTATACATATTTATTTAATCTATTAGTTTTTGCCCATGGTTTTGTTAGAGCCTACGGTCTTGTACTTTATATTTATCTATTTTTTTTTAAGAAACGGGTAGCTTGTATTGATCAATCTGATAAATTGATTGTTCATCATCTATTGAATTCCATACTTGTTCAAAAAAGAGTCTAGTACTACCTTGTCTATACCCAACTATACCCCTAGCATGATTGATCTTATATATTCGACTATATATTGTTGATTTACATAACATTTAAACAAAAAGAAGGAAGTTTCTAATAGAATTCTACATTCCTGGTGGACCGTTGTCAACCAACACATTTCAATTTTCCTCCAACGACTGCATTAGAATTTCTAGGTCAATCTGCTCCTCGGGCTCACCTAGCAGATCTGCACTGGGAGAGGGAGGATCCTGCAGTTCGAAGACCTTTTTGAGGATGCCTAAAGTAGCCAATTCAATTTTCACTTCTATTCCATCAACCTTTGAAACAAGATTGTCAACTTTGGTCGCCAAATTTTCCACCGTTAACCAAAGTCTCTCCATATCCTCTCGCGACACCTCTAACTGTCGCATTATCAAAGAGAAATGTGATCGTGCTTCCAACACCATTTTCTCCCCAACTCTATCCAATTTGACAAGGTTATCTTCTACCATGATAAAAGACTGAACCATCCTGAGATTTTCACTACCTTCACTGTTTGGAGAGGCCATACTTTCAAATGGGAAAAATTTCACTGTAATTGAGCAGCTCCATCCTTATTAAGCTCAATTTATGACTAGGAATGTTTCCACTTCCCTTCTCCACTGCCATCGCATCACATTGAATGTCCCTAAACCTCGTTTTCCTTATGATTTCACCAAAGTCTTGCAAAAAATCCTTCACCCAACATCCAAGATTGCCTCATTTACTCCACATAAATAGGAATGAGGTACTAGACTGATGAATTTTATGTCTTAGGGTGAATTCACATGTTGGATCACAACATTTGTCCTTGAAGGTGACGAATTCCCTCTCCATTATCCACTTGGGAGGGCACTCTGCCAAAATTACCAGTCTCGAGAGTCGTTGCTCTGAGGGAATCATTGATGAATCGATTATAATATTAATTAAGGCCATGGAAGGCCTTGGGGCCCAATTGTTCCAAATTAACTTATGGATTAATGTATCCCCCACCTCCATAGGATAATACCATCCATACTTCATGGAATAAAATGGAATGATGGACCGCGTCGATCTAGGAGAACAACACCTTGCAAGGTTTGCTCCTTTGTTGGCTTGCTCGTCTACAGTCTGATTATTCTCTCTTTTAATGTGGTAGAAGGATATAATATTAAATTTTCATATATTTCTTCTAATCCAAGAATCCAAGGGAGATAGTTCTTTCTCAATGAAGCCTTTAACTTTATAAATTTTTTGGATGATTAACATTGAATCTCGCATTACAACTATTTGGTGAATACCTCCTGTTATCACCCAAAAAATTTCAAAATTTAAACTTGAAATGTGTCAAGTTTGTTTTTAGATTGGTTAGGTTGCACAACATCATGAAATGAAAATTTTTATGATGAACATAGGTTTTAACTTTTGTTTTAAGTTGTTAGAGATGATCTCGAGTCATAACAAAAGAATAGATCTTGAGTAGATACTTTAAATTGACCTAAAGTCTTAAATCTGGTCATCTGTCAGAAATACTCTGAGTCCGCAGCGGTTTTAGTACAAAATTAACAGATTTTGCAGCGAAAACACCTAGTAATTCCATAGCAAAACTAACACTTGTCAAACTAAATGTACTATGAAAGTTGTCTCATTCTATAACGGTTTTCTGCATAATGATGAGTGATTAAACTTTGAAGGTTTCGAGGTTATGTTGTCAGAGTAGGGTCATCATTCGAAAGTGAGGCACGTTTTAGAATCAGCCACCATTTGAAATACATCTCATTTTTCTTTTCAAAGACATCCCTCATTCCTCATACTTTGTTTCCCGCTTTTGCAATCTGCTACCAAAGCACCTTGCTGTCATTTACATCTCTCGTAGAAATCCCTTGTCATGCCAGCCTTCTTCTACCATAACAACTCGTTGTCATCAAAGGATTTTGCTGAGCAGGTGTAAAAATATAAAGAAGGCCACCACTGCAGAACAGGAAAGAGATGGCTAATAAAGGAGGTTTTCCATTCAGGTATGAGCCTACAAGTCCAAGTTTAATCATGGAAGATCTATATTTTGTTGAGCTTTTTACAAGAGCAGGTTGCATTCAGTTTTGTCAAAAGGTTGCAAGGTCATCATAAACAGGTCTCACAAGATTTTTTGATCAATTTCAAAGGTACATATACAAAGTTTGGTTGTCTTCATGTTCCAATTTCGCCTGATAGAATTTCTAAAGCAACAGAGATCCCGAGGACCGGAGAATAATGGTTTAAAGCTACCAAGTTTAACTTGAAAAGCTGTGATGATTATCTAAAACCTGAACATGTAGGGATAAAAATGACTGAAGGGATTCCCAAAACTTCCCTTAGAGATAATTATTCTAAATTATTGACAATCATACATAAATACTTTACATGTGAAGGCAAGTTCCAAACAATCTACATGTATCACTTCAAACTGTTGCTTCATTTTACAGGGGAGAAATTGATACATATTCCTTTTTATCTTTTTAGAAGTCTTGGAAAAATGGCAGACAAGGTGCAAGGGAGACCTGAAAGAAGTGAAACTTCCATTTTTCACCATGGACTAATGAAATTTCTAGTTCTCGAAGAATTGAGTAAATTAAACAGAGTCTGGGCATCTTTCTTGTTTATGAATGGGTATGAACTGGATGTTTTATCTCCAAGGAAAGTCTGTAAACTCAAAACTTCTTCTTCTAGGCAAGAGTTGAGTGCCATTGTAGAGTTAGAAAGGAATCCACAAGAAGGTTTAAAATCTGCAACTAAAGATATGGAAGAAGAAGTTGAATTCATTCAAGAGACAACATCACCTCCAGCAACTAGTAAGCAAGCTAACAAACATGTCATGGATAGCAAGACCAAACGTGCAACAAAAAGGTCTAAAAGAAACACTAAGGAAATTGTTGGAGGTAAAGGTAGACTTGAAGACATTCTACAAGCTATAGACATTGCAGAAACCCCTGTAGTGAAAGAAGTTGAGATAGAGGGATCCAGGGTCAAAAGAAAGGGACTTATAGCCAAGAAATTAGATTTTTCTCCAGAAGATTCAGGTTTTCTTTTAAAACCTAGAAATCCTTTCACTAGATCCCAGTTTTCTGCAACTATCACTATCGTAGATAAGCAAAAGAAGGAAGATAAAGGAAAAAGGGCAGAAGTACAAGAAGTCATAGTTATATCTCCTATTGAGACAGAGGTTACAAAAGAAAATAAGGATCAATCTAAAAGAAAGTTTCAAAAGAAATATGAAGCAGATTCTCTAAAGAGACAGAGCAAAGACAAGGAAGAAATAGTCAACAGAGAAAGGGAAAGGAAAAATTCATGGAGCAAACTGAAAAGGAGATTCTTGAAGGACAATTAAGAGCAGTTAAGGAAGAATTGACTCAAACAAAAAGAGAGCTGGAAATATACAAGAAGGATAGACAATGATAGATGAGGTGGAAAATAAAGTGAATGACCACGTTACTCATTTTGGAAAGTCTATTGGAAAAGCCAAACAATTGTTGAAGAAATCACAACCTTTACGCATCATGATGACACACATAAGGAAGAGGAATTTATGGTTACAGGCAGAGAGGAGAAGTCTTCAAACACAATTCAAAGAGTTGAAAGAAAATATGGAGATGATGAAGATAGAATCAGTAAAGAAATATTTGGAAAGAGGAACTATGGAAAAAACTATTAAAACTACTTCTGAAGAAACTGCTGGTAAATAAGAAGGTGACAATGGATTATAGATCTTTTTTGTCTTATATTAATCATACTTTACATGCAGATATATTCATGGATCCTTTCAGCCTAAAAACCTAAGTTTTTGTAAGCCTCTGATAAGTTAGGCAATTCCGCAGCGTATGCCAAGCTTGAAACTCATTTTCTGTTGCGGAATTTCTGAAGAATTCTTTTTGGAATTAAGGTACTTAAACCGATAGAGATAAAGAATTTTGAGGGTTATGTTTAAATTTTTTTTAATCACTTAATATCATCCAATGGGAAAAGATAACAGAGGATCACCACATATCACTTTTTTTTCTTGTGCTACGAAAGTAGCTCAAAACTCTGTTTTGACAGCAAGGTTAATTTTGGTGGCTAATTTTGGAAGAAGGAGAAAGGTAAACAGATATTTAAAGTTGTTCTCCATGAGAATGACAAAGAGTATCAAGGAAATTTCAAAGAGTATCATAGCAGTGGTTTTCTAAGTGGGAATATTCTGTTAAGGATACAGTTTGAAGTCATTAGTTCACTGTATTTCCAAATCATCAAACTTACAACTCCTTAAGAATAGGCAGAGCAGCTTCACGAAGATAGTTAGAGTATTATGTCTTGTTTATGGCCAACATGGTTCAAAGACATGATTCCTTTCAAGGATGATTTGGATCATCTTTAGTTTAAATGTAATAAATAGGTGTTTGAGTCATAGTATGACTCTAACTCCTAAATTCGAAAGGTGTCAATCCTAGTTTTAAAAATATAGTTAGTAGTTAGATTTGGTGTCAGTAGTAGAGTTTAATAATCTAGCCACTTGGTAGATTGAATGTAAAGGCTAAATGCCTATAAGTAGTGAAGACTTTGAGGTATCAAGGGTTGGAAAATGTTACCAAAAAGACTACTTTTGTAAAGCTCTGGATTGATTGATATATACAAAAGCAATTTAACTTTTCTAGACCTGAGATTCTTAGTGTATTTCAATGAGTTTATATCTTATCTTTGAAATGTTTTCCTTTCATAGTTTTAATGCTTATTACTCAGAATTCATGGTCTATCATGCTCTGACTTCCTTTAAGTGTTGAACTATGGTCAAATGAGTTTTTGGGTCCTATCTTGGAAAGGTTTTCTTCAAATTTTTAATGCTTATTACTCAAAATTCATGGTTATTCATGCTCTGACTTCCTTCAAGTGTTGAGCTTTGATGAATCTCATTTAATACTTTCCTTTCAATACCTTGATGTATCATTACTCAGAATTCATGTACCACATGCTCTAACTTCCTTTGAACCTCGAGTTATTGGGATTTTCCTGAATGTGTCACTCTTTCATTGAAGTATATACAAACCTCCGTTTCTATAAGAAGAACTATTGTCATCTTTATCCCTATCATTGACTCCATAGCCCAATGGTAGCAAGCCTCCATCTTTTCAACCTGTAAACATACAAAATCAAGACACATAGAGTTAGCCATCTATCTACATCTTTACTCAATATCATTAACCCTTGAGAGAGCCCTCTCAGGTTGAGGAGGCTAAGCCTCAATCAAAATATTGGTTTGAAATAGTTACACTGAAGTTGTCTGATCAGCAGCCAATCAGGTTCGATTTTGGTGATAAAATTTTGGCGTCGTTTCCAGGGACCGAAGGTTTATATTTTCCCTGGCAAGAACGAAAAAGTTTCAGTTATAAGGTATGAGAGCAACAGATACTTAGGCACATATTAGTTGCATTTCTGCTCTAGCGACTCCACACATCAAATAATCAATTGGAAGGTGAATCCACTTCTTGAAGATCAGTAGCTTGATGAAGTTTCAGGATGAATTACATTGCAAGAAAAAATTCCAGGTATGCTCCTATGAATCGGTCTCATATCCCTGGCTTTCCAAATCCTATGTCAAAGGTTGAATGGTTAGATGATCTTCCAATATTTAAAGATGAAAAGAAAGGCAATGCTGCTCTTCATTTGGTTAGATTCCATATGCATGTACACAGTCTTAAGGTTTAGTTCCCTAAGGATTGTCTCATGAAGATGTTTATGGCCACTTTGGAAGGAAAAGCATGGTTTTGGTACGAAAGCTTACCAAATGGTTCATTATATTCTCTTGCCGATTTCCATGTTTCATTTTTTGAGATGTATAAACATTGTCATCCCTCTTTGTTGCTGGTCAAAGACTGTTGTAAACACTCTGTGAGTTTTATTGAATATTTGGAGAATTGTTATGAAGATGATGAGTTCATGGATGAAGAAATTTTAAAGGCCCTTCATGACAATACCTTTCATCACCAAGAAGAACACCAAGAGGAAAGGATAGCATATCTTTTAGATAAAAATGAAACCTAGCAAGATTTTATTTATGAAAACGATGTTACATCCTCTGAGTTTGACAAAAATTTGTAGCAAACTTGTCAGAGCTTCGATCATCAGGAATATGTGAATCATTGCAAACAACAAGAGGAAATACTAGAAGATAGTTTCTATAACCATCAGGGTAAGGAAAGTGGTGATTTTTCATGTCTTTCCTTATATTAGCCAACATCAAATAATGATCACACTAAGGAAAAAGTGGGTGAAATTTTTTCTTTATCCTTGTATTCTAATCAGAAATCATTTGAGTGCAAGTCAGAAGATAATATTTAGTTTGTGGATGAAGTTGCAGAGAACATTGAAAATGACATTCAAGTTTCAAAAGATAAAATTCAATCTCATAGTATTCATGATCAAGATCAGTCTTTTCAAATGATTTTAATACCATAACACAAAGAGGGGGGGTTGCTACCTTTCTTCTTAGAGATTGAGGAATAATACATTGTTTTTGTAAATTAGTTTGAAAAGCAGTTTGAAAGCACACAAATGAAGTCTTATGTGGTTGATCAGAGCATGGATGAGTTGTCTAAAGTTGCAGAATGTTATGAGAATCATCAAACAGATCATGCCTTCCTTGATCCTATAGCTGAATACATGGAGGAGTTTTTCAGTCCAGACTTCTAGTTTCATTTTCATTATAAGGATCATATAATTTTTATGTTGCCTTAGTCATTTCAGTATCATGATTGCTTTGGGTTCAAATGTAGTCAGCAGTTTCAAGTGTCAGATAAGATAAATGATTGACTTCATTGGAAGTTTCATATTGCTTGAGTTGAAGTGGAGAATTGCAGCTAATAGGGTAGGTAGGAGTGTGTGAATAAGATCAAAGGTGAATGAGCATGTTTTCAGTAGGAACAAATTAGGTTCTTATGCAGTGATCATCAAGCTTGAACCCGAGGTGAAGGCCATTAGAGCTTGAGGAGAATCTTGGCAATTTCAAAGTTCTTTCTGTTTTGGTCAAGAAAATGGATAGCAGCACTGGAACTACTGATTCTTAGTGTACCAAAAGGGCACTCTATCCCAAGTGGAGCCATTGTTATCACCCAAAAATTTTCAAAATTTAATCTTGAAATGTGTCAAGTTTGTTTTTAGATTGGTTAGGTTGCACAACATCATGAAATGATAAATTTTATGATGAATATAGGTTTTAAATTTTGTTTGAAGTTGTTAGAGATGATCTCGAGTCATATCAAAAGAATAGATCTTGAGTAGATACATTAAATTGACCTAAAGTCTTAAATCTGGTCATCTGTCAGAAATTCTTCGAGTCCGCAATGATTTTAGTACAAAATTAACAGATTTTGCTACGGAAACACCTAGTAATTCCGTAGCAAAACTGACACTTGTCAAACTAAATGTACTATGAAAGTTGTCTCATTCTATAACAATTTTCTGCATAATGATGAGCGATTAAACTTTGAAGGTTTTGAGGTTATGTTGTCAGAGTAGGGTCATCATTTGAAAGTTAGGCACATTTTAGCATCAACCACCATTTGAAATACATCTCATTTTTCTTTTCAAAGACATCCCTCATTCCTCATACTTTGTTTCCCACTTTTGCAATCTGCTACCAAAGCACCTTTCTATCACTTACATCTCCCGTAGAAATCCCTTGTCATGCCAGCCTTCTTCTACCATAACAGCTCATTGTCATCAAAGGATTTTGTTGAAAAAGTGTAAAAATATAAAGAAGGCAACTACAGCAGAACATGAAAGAGATGGCTACACCAAAGAAAGTTAATAAAGGAGGTTTGCCATTCAGGTATGAGACTACAAGTCCAAGTTTAATCATGGAAGATCCATATTTTGTTGAGATTTTTACAAGAGCAGGCTGCATACAATTCTGTCAAAGGTTGCAAGGTCATCATAAACAGGTCTCACAAGATTTCGTGATCAATTTCAAAGGTACATATACAAAGGTTGGTTGTCATCATGTTCCAATTTCGCCTGATAGCATTTCTAAAGCAAGAGGGATCCCGAGGACCGAAGAAGAATGGTTTAAAGCTACCAAGTCTAAATTGAAAAGTTGTAATGGTTATCTAAACCTGAACATGTAGGGATAAAAATGACTGAAGGGATTCCCAAAACTTGCCTTAGAGATAATTGTTCTAAATTATTGACAGTCATATATAAATACTTTACATGTGAAGGCAGGTTCCAAACAATCTACATGTATCACTTCAAACTGTTGCTTCATTTTAAAGGGAAGAAGTTGATAGATATTCCTTTTTATCTTTCTATAAGTCTTGGAAAATTTTCAGACAAGGTGCAAGGGAGACCTGAAAGAAGTGAAACTTCCATTTTTCACCATGGACTGATGAAATTGCTAGTTCTGGAAGAATTGAGTAAATTAAAAAGAGACTGGGCATCTTTCTTGTTTATGAATGGGTATGAACTGGATGTTTTATCTCTAAGGAAAGTCTCTAAACTCAAAAATTATTCTTCTAGGCAAGAGCCAAGTGCCACTGCAAAGTTAGAAAGGAATCCACAAGAAGGTTTAAAATCTACAACTAAAGATATGGAAGAAGAAGTTGAATTCATTCAAGAGACAACATCACCGACAACAACTAGTAAGCAAGCTAACAAACATGTCATGGATGCAACACCAAACCTGCAACAAAAAGGTCTAAAAGAAACACTAAGTAAATTGTTGGAGGTAAAGGCAGACTTGAATACATTCTACAAGCTATAGACATTGTAGAAACCCCTGTAGTGAAAGCAGCTGAGATAGAGGGATCCAGGGTCAAAAGAAAGGGACTTATAGCCAAGAAATTAGATTTTTCTCCAGAAGATTCAGGTTTTCTTTTAAAACCTAGAAAGCCTTTCACTAGATCCCAGTTTTGTGCAACTATCACTGTCGTAGATAAGCAACAGAAGGAAGATAAAGGAAAAAAGACAGCAGTATAAGAAGTCATAGTTATATCTCCTATTGAGACAGAGGTTACTAAAGAAAATAATGATCAATCTAAAAGAAAGTTTCAAAAGAAATCTGAAGCATATTCTCTAAAGAGACAGAGAAAAGACAAGGAAGAAACAATCAAACAGAGAAAGGGAAAGGAAAAAGTCATGGAGCAAACTTAAAAGGAGATTCTTGAAGGACAGTTAAGAGCAGTTAAGGAAGAATTGACTAAAACAAAAAGAGAGCTAGAAATATACAAGAAGGATAGACAATGATAGATGAGGTGGAAAAGAAAGTGAATGACCAGGTTACTTATTTTGAAAAGTCTATTGGAAAAGCCAAACAATTGTTGAATAAATCATAGCCTTTACACATCACGATGACACACACAAGGAAGAGGAATTTATGGTTACAGGAAGAGAGGATAAGTCTTCAAAGACAAGTCGAAGAGTTGAAAGAAAATATGGAGATGATGAAGACAAAATCAATAAAGAAAGTTTTGGAAAGAGGAACTATGGAGAAAACTATTAAAACTGCTTATGAAAAAACTGCTGGTAAGTAAGAAGGTGACAATGGATTATAGATCTTTTTTGTCTTATATTAATCATAATTTACATGAAGATATATTCATGGATCCTTTCAGCCTCAAAAACTAAGTTTTCGTAAGCCTCTGATAAGTTAGGCAATTCCGCAGCGTATGCCAAGCTTGAAACTCATTTTCTGCTGCGGAATTTCTGAAGAATTCTTTTTGGACTTAAGGTACTTAAACCGATAGAGATGAAGAATTTTGAGGGTTATTTTTAATTTTTTTATCACTTAATATCATCCAATGGTAAAAAATAGCAGAGGATCACCACATATCACTTTTTTTGCTTGTGCTACGAAACTAGCTACAAAAGTAGCTCGAAACTCTGTTTTGACAACAAGATTAATTTTGGTGGCTAATTTTGGAAGAAGGAGAAAGGTAAGCAAATATTTAAAGCTGTTCTCCATGAGAATGACAAATAGTATCAGGGAAATGTCAAAGAGTATCAGAGCAATGGTTTTCTAAGTGGGAATATTCTATTAAGGATACAGTTTGAAAATATTAGTTCACTGTATTGCCAAATGATTAAACTGACAACTCCTTAATAATAGGCAGAGCAGCTTCACGAAGACAGTTAGAGTATTAATGTCTTGTTTATGGCCAACATGGTTGAAATACATGATTCCTTTCGAGGATGATTTGGATCATCTTTAGTTTAAATGTAATAAAAAGGTGTTTGAGTCATAGTAGGACTCTAACTCCTAAATTCGAAAGGTGTCAGTCCTAGTTTTAAAAATATAGTTAGTAGTTAGATTTGGTGTCAGTAGTAGAGTTTAATAATCTAGCCACTTGGAAGATTGAATGTAAAGGCTAAATGCCTATAAGTAGTGAAGACTTCGAGGTATTAAGGGTTAGAAAATGTTATCAAAAAGACTACTTTTGTAAAGCTATGGATTGACTGATATAAACAGAAGCAATTTAACTTTTCTGGACCTGAGATTCTTAGTGTATTTCAATGAGTTTATATCTCATCTTTGAAATGTTTTCCTTTCATAGTTTTAATGCTTGTTACCCAGAATTCATGGTCTATCATGCTCTGAGTTCCTTTAAGTGTTGAACTATGGTCAAATGAATTTTTGGGTCCTATATTTGAAAGGTTTTCTTCAATATTTTAATGCTTATTACTCAGAATTCATGGTTATTCATGCTTTGACTTCCTTTAGGTGTTGAGCTTTGATGAATCTCTTTTAATACTTTCCTTTCAATACCTTGATGTATCATTACTCAGAATTCATGTACCACATGCTCTCACTTCCTTTGAACCTTGAGTTATCGGGATTTTCATGAATGTGTCACTCTTTCATTGAAGTATAAACAAGCCTTAGTTTCTATAAGAAGAGCTATTTTTTTCTTTATCCCTGTCACTGACTCTATAGCCCAATGGTAGCAAGCCTCCATCTTTTCAACCTGTAAACATATAAAATCAAGACACATAGAGTTATCCATCTATCTACATATTTACTCAATATCATTAACCCTTGAGAGAGCCCTCTCAGGTCGAGGAGGCTAAGCCTCAATCAAAATATTGGTTTGAAATAGTTACACTGAATTTTTCTGATCAACAGCCAATAAGGTTTGATTTTGGTGAGAACATTTTGGCGTCGTTGACGGGGACCGAAGGTGTATATTTTCCCTGGGAAGAACGACAAAGTTTCAGTTCTAAGGTCCGAGAGCAGTAGATACTTAGGCACATATTGGTTGCATTTCTACTTTGGCGACTCCACACATCAAATAATAAATTGGAAGGTGACTCCACTGCTTGAAGAGTAGCTTGATGAAGTTTCAAGATGAATTTCATTGCAAGAAAAAATGCCAGGTATGCTCCTATGAATCGGTCTCATATCCTTGGCTTTCCAAATCCTATGCCAAAGGTTGAATGGTTAGATGATCTTCCAATATTTAAAGATGAAAAGAAAGACAATGCTGCTCTTTGTTTGGTTAGATTCGATATGCATGTACACAGTCTTAAAATTTAGTTCCCTGAGGATTGTCTCATGAAGATGTTTATGGCCACTTTGGAAGGAAAAGCATGGTTTTGTTATGAAATCTTGCCAAATGGTTCATTATATTCTCTTGCCGATTTCCATGTTGCATTTTTTGAGATGTATAAATATTGTCATCCCTATTTGTTACTGGTCAAAGACTGTTGTAAACACTCTGTGAGTTTTATTGAATATTTGGAGAATTGTTATGAAGATGATGAGTTCATGGATGAAGAAATTTTAGAGGCCCTTCATGAAAATACCTTTCATCACCAAGAAGAACACCAAGAGGAAATTATAGCATCTCTTTTAGATAAAAATGAAACCCAACAGGATTTTATTTATGAAAACCATGTTACATCCTTTGAGTTTGACAAAAATTTGCAGCAAACTTGTCAGTCCTTCGATCATCAGGAATATGTGAATCATTGCAAACAACAAGAGGAAATACTGGAAGATAGTTTCTATAACCATCAGGGTAAGGAAAGGGGTGATTTTTCATGTCTTTCCTTATATCAGCCTACATCAAATAATGATCACTCTAAGGAAAAAGTGGGTGAAATTTTTTCTTTATCCTTGTCTTCTAATCATAAATCATTTGAGTGCAAGTCAAAAGATAAGGTTAAGTTTGTGGATGAAGTTGCAGAGAACATTGAAAAGGACATTCAAGTTTCAAAATATAAAATTCAATCGCATAGTATTCATGATCAAGATCAGTCTTTTCAAATGATTTTAAAGCCAAAACACAAAGAGGGGTTGTTGCTACCTTTCTTCTTAGAGATTGAGGAAGAATACACTGTTTTTGTAAATCAGTTTGAAAAGAAGTTTGCAAGCACACAACTGAAGTCTTATGTGGTTGATCAGAGCATGGATGAGTTGTCTAAAGTTGCAAAATGTTATGAGAATCATCAAATAGATCATGCCTTCCTTGATCCTATAGCTGAATACATGGAGGAGTTTTTCAGTCCAGACTTCTAGTCACATTTTCATTATAAGGATCAGATACTTTTTATGTTGCCTTGGTCATTTCAGTATCATGATTGATTTGGGTTCAAATGTAGTCAGCAGTTTCAAGTGTCAGATAAGATAAATGATTGGCTTCATTGGAAGTTTCATGTTGCTTGAGTTAAAGTGGAGAATTGCAGCTAATAGGGTAGGTAGGAGTGTGTGAATAAGCTCAAAGGTGAATGAGCATATTTTCAGTAGGAACAAAGTAGGTTCTTCTGCAGTGAACATCAAGCATGAGCCCGAGGTGAAGGCCATTAGAGCTTGAGGAAAATCTTGGCAATTTCAAAGTTCTTTCTGTTTTGGTCAAGAAAATGGATAGCAGCACTGGAACTACTGCTTCTTAGTGTACCACAGGGGCACTCTATCCCAAGTGGAGCCACTTTTATCCCCCAAAAATTTTCAAAATTTAAACTTGATTCGTGTCAAGTTTGTTTTTAGTTTGGTTAGGTTGCACAACATTATGAAATGATAAATTTTATGATGAACATAGGTTTTAAATTTTGTTTTAAGTTGTTAGAGATGATCTCGAGTCATATCAAAAGAATAGATCTTGAGTAGATACTTTAAATTGACCTAAAGTCTTAAATTTGGTCATATGTCAGAAATTCTCTGAGTCTGCGGCGATTTTAGTACAAATTTAAGAGATTTTGCTGCGGAAACACCTAGTAATTCCGTAGCAAAACTGAGACTTGTCAAACTAAATGTACTATGAAAGCTGTCTCATTATATAATGGTTTTTTTGCATAATGATGAGTGATTAAAATTTGAAGGTTTCGAGGTTATGCTGTCAAAGTAGGGTCATCATTCGAAAGTTAGGCACGTTTTAGCATCAACCACCATTTGAAATACATCTCATCTTTATTTTCATAGACATCGCTCATTCCTCATACTTTGTTTCCCGCTTTTGCAATCTGCTACCAAAGCACATTGCTGTCATTTACATCTCCCGTAGAAATCCCTTGTCATGCCAGCCTTCTTCTACCATAACAGCTCGTTGTCATCAAAGGATTTTGCTGAACAGGTGTAAAAATATAAAGAAGGCCACCGCTACATAATAGGAAAGAGATGGCTACACCAACGAAAGATAATAAAGGAGGTTTGCCATTTAGGTATGAGCCTACAAGTCAAAGTTTAATAATGGAAGATCCATATTTTGTTGAGCTTTTTACAAGAGCAGGTTGCATTCAGTTCTGTCAAAGGTTGCAAGGTCATCATAAACAGGTCTCACAAGATTTCGTGATCAATTTCAAAGGTACATATACAAAGGTTGGTTGTCTTCATGTTCCAATTTCGCCTGATAGCATTTCTAAAGCAAGAGGGATCCCGAGGACTAGAGAAGAATGGTTTAAAGCTACCAAGTTTAACTTGAAAATTTGTGATGATTTTCTAAAACCTGAACATGTAGGGATAAAAATGACTGAAGGGATTCCCAAAACTTGCCTTAGAAATAATTATTCTAAATTATTAACAGTCATACAGAAATACTTTACATGTGAAAGCAGGTTCCAAAGAATCTACATGTATCACTTCAAACTGTTGCTTCATTTTATAGGGAAGAAGTTGATATATATTCCTTTTTATCTTTTTAGAAGTCTTGGAAAAATGGCAGACAAGGTGCAAGGGAGACCTGAAAGAATTGAAACTTTCGTTTTTCACCATGGACTGATGAAATTGCTAGTTCTGGAAGATTTGAGTAAATTAAACAGAGACTGGGCATATTTCTTGTTTATGAATGGGTATGAACTAGATGTTTTATCTCCAAGGAAACTCTCTAAACTCAAAACGTCTTCTTCTAGGCAAGAGTTGAGTGCCACTGCAGAGTTAAAAAGGAATCCATAATAAGGTTTAAAATCTGCAACTAAAGATATGGAAGAAGAAGTTGAATTCATTCAATAGACAACATCACCTCCAACAACTAGTAAGCAGGCTAAAAAACATGTCATGGATAGCAAGGCCAAACTTGCAACAAAAAGGTCTAAAAGAAACACTAAGGAAATTGTTGGAGGTAAAGGCAGACTTGAAGACATTCTACAACCTATAGAAATTGCAGAAACCCCTGTAGTGAAAGCAGCTAAGATAGAGTGATCCAGGGTCAAAAGAAAGGGACTTATAGCCAAGAAAATAGATTTTTCTCCAAAATATTCAAGTTTTCTTTTAAAACCTAGAAATTCTTTCACTAGATCCCAGTTTTCTGCAACTATCACTCTCGGAGATAAGCAACAGAAGGAAGATAAAGGAAAAAGGGCAGCAGTACAAGAAGTCATAGTTATATCTCCTATTGAGACATATATTACCAAAGAAAAGAAGGATCGATCTAAAATAAAGTTTCAAAAGAAATCTGAAGCAGATTCTCTAAAGAGACAGAGCAAAGACAAGGAAGAAACAATCAAATAGAGAAGGAGAAAGGAAAAAGTCATGGAGCAAACTTAAAAGGAGATTCTTGAAGGACAGTTAAGAGCAGTTAAGGAAGAATTGACTGAAACAAAAAGAGAGTTGGAAAGATACAAGAAGGATAGATAATGATAGATGAGGTAGAAAAGAAAGTGAATTACGAGGTTACTCATTTTGAAAAGTCTATTGGAAAAGCCAAACAATTTTTGAAGAAATCACAACCTTTACGCATCATGATGACACACACAAGGAAGAGGAATTTATGGTTACAGGCAGAGAGGATAAGTCTTCAAAGACAAGTCGAAGAATTGAAAGAAAATATGGAGATTATGAAGACAAAACCAGTAAAGAAAGATTTGGAAAGAGGAACTATGGAGAAAACTATTAAAATTTCTTATGAAGAAACCGCTGGTAAATAAGAAGGTGACAATGGATTATAGATATTTTTTGTCTTATATTAATCATAATTTACATGAAAATATATTCATGGATCCTTTCAGCCTCAAAACCTAAGTTTTGCTAAGCCTCTGATAATTTAGGCAATTCCGCAGTGTATGCCAAGCTTGAAACTCATTGTCTGCTACGGAATTTCTAAAGAATCCTTTTTGGAGTTAAGGTACTTAAACCGATAGAGATGAAGAATTTTGAGGGTTATGTTTAATTTTTTTTTTATCACTTAATATCATCTAATGGTAAAAAATATCAGAGGATCACCACATATCACTTTTTTTTCTTGTGCTACGAAACTAGATACGAAAGTAGCTCAAAACTCTGTTTTGACAACAAGGTTGATTTTGGTGGCTAATTTTGGAAGAAGGAGAATGGTAAACAAATATTTAAAGTTGTTCTCCATGAGAATGACAAAGAGTATCAGGGAAATTTCAAAGAGTATCAGAGCAGTGGTTTTCTAAGTGGGAATATTCTGTTAAGGATAGAGTTTGAAGATATTAGTTCACTATATTGCCAAATCATCAAACTGAGAACTACTTAATAATAGGCAGAGCAGCTTCATGAAGACAGATAGAGTATTAATGTCTTGTTTACGGCCAACATGGTTGAAAGACATGATTCCTTTCGAGGATGATTTGGATCATCTTTAGTTTAAATGCAATAAATAGGTGTTTGAGTCATAGTAGGACTCTAACTCCTAAATTAGAAAGGTGTCAGTCCTAGTTTTAAAAATATAGTTAGTAGTTAGATTTGGTGTCAGTAGTAGAGTTTAATAATCTAGCCACTTGGCAGATTTAATGTAAAGGCTAAATGCCTATAAGTAGTGAAGACTTCGAGGTATCAAGGGTTGGAAAATGTTATAAAAAATACTACTTTTGTAAAGCTTTGGATTGACTGATATATACAGAAGCAATTTAACTTTTCTAGACCTGAGATTCTTAGTGTATTTCAATGAGTTTATATCTTATCTTTGAAATGTTTTCCTGTCATAGTTTTAATGCTTATCACTCAGAATTCATGGTCTATCATGCTCTGACTTCCTTTAAGTGTTGAACTATGGTCAAATGAGTTTTTGGGTCCTATCTTTGAAGGGTTTTCTTCAATGTTTTACTGCTTATTACTCAGAATTCATGGTTATTCATGCTCTGACTTCCTTCAAGTGTTGAGCTTTGATGAATCTCTTTTAATACTTTCCTTTCAATACCTTGATGTATCATTACTTAGAATTCATGTACCACATGCTCTGACTTCCTGTGAACCTCGAGTTATTGGGATTTTCCTGAATTTGTCACTCTTTCATTGAAGTATATACAAGCCTCAATTTCTATAAGAAGAGCTATTGTTATCTTTATCCCTGGCACTGACTCCATAGCCCAATGGTAGCAAGCCTCCATCTTTTCAACCTGTAAACATACAAAATCAAGACACATAGAGTTAGCCATCTATCTACATATTTACTCAATATCATTAACCCTTGAGAGAGCCCTCTCAGGTGGAGGAGGCTAAGCCTCAATCAAAAGATTGGTTTGAAATAGTTACACTGAAGTTGTTTGATTAGCAGCCAATCAGGTTCTATTTTGGTGATAACACCTCCCACTAAAGCTATCTTTAGGCCTTGCCAAAGAGCTAATGTGTTTCCCTGGTTATTGGAAGTTTTCCCCAACCCCCATGAAAATTTAATCTCAATTTCTTCATCGGGACAATATATTACCCCTCCCACTCATGCCTCCCTAGTATTTATCCAATTTATTAACATTCGTTTACATTTTTCATTTTTTTTCCCAAGGAAAAATCACAATTTTATTCATTTGAACAAAATTACATATTGTAGATGCTAAGCAGCATACACATAAATTCACAGATCTCAGTGCTCAAGATCAATAAAAACAACTCATCAGGGAGTTAACCTATTATACTCTTTCTTACCTTTCTTTTTTTCCACTTTTCACCAACCATTAGAGTTGGGCAGGGGTGATACAATAGTTATTTGAGTCTCTTTTACATTTGACGTGAGTTCTTTATCAGAATCTGAACTTTCTGAAATTTGTGTTCGTTTGGTGCCACTTGCTGCTTTTTCAGTTGTAGTCATCTCAAGTTGTTGTTGTTGTTCGGAGGGCATTGGAACCAATGCAGATTTAAGCTCGACCTCATCCTTCAGCACAGTTTCCTGGGATTTCTGAGCATTGATGTTTGCGCTATTGTCTGTGGGTTCTGCTTCTTCTGTTTCTGCTTCCTGAGTTTCTAAATATTGCCATCCTTTCGAATTTACATTTTACATTTTATATTTATATGTGTTTTAATTAGACATATGAAGTTGATATTTTGTTTTGTTTTGTTTTGTTTTTTCTCTAGATACATTTTTCCCAACATTTAAAAATGTTGACAAACTTTCTTACATTACACCTACACATCTTTCCCCCTATACTAGATTGTAGAGCGCCTCTCGGCGCAAAAATATTTTATTTACACTTTGAACGATGTTTTTTTCGTCAACTTAAATATTAACTATCTACTAAGTTAATTATTGGTTTATTGGTTCATTGTGTTTCCATTTGGTATATTGGATAAGAATAAAATAATAAATCATATTTAATGGACAAGATAAAAGACAATAAACCAATAATTAACTCACTCATAGTGTTTAATATTTGCTTTCAATATTTATAGCTTATGCTTTTTTATTAATCCACGAAAAAAATTATTCATACACTAAAACTTTGGTTCTCATGAGTACAAACATTTGCTTGCAATCCTCTCCCTATAATCATATTGTACAAATGTTTGCATGCAATCCTCTTCCTCTACACCTACATATTTTTGATACATGTGTTCATATTTTGCCATTTTCTTATCATTATGTGAACGAGAATTTGAGGTTGTAAGATTTTAACTAAGTGAATCAAAATTTGGAGTTATAAAATTTAAATTAAGAGGGGAGACTAAAAAATACTATTGAATACACTATAAAATAAAAAAATTAAATATAATTTTTAATATACACATTCATACATTGTCGTGTTTTATCATATTATCTAGAATTTTAATTAAGTGAACTAAAATTTGGAGTTATATCTAGAATTTTAATTAAGTGAACTAAAATTTGGAGTTGTAGAATTTTTAATTAAGAGGTAGAGTATAATTGATGAGACAAAAAAAATTACTACAAAACACATGATTGATTGAAAGTTACGTACTCATTTTATGTTTTTTTTTTCTAATTTATTAAGCGATGTTAGTCCTTTTCTTTTCTTTTTTCTTTTTTTCCGATAGGGGGATCAGTAGACTTTTCGTTTGTCATTGAAGAAGCTCGGGGTTGAGTCAAAGGGATTTTCTCTATACTCTTGAGCCTAACGCCTAATGTAACCACCCACAAGCACGTTAGGCAATGGTATTACTCTTATTATTTACTATTATATCAATTATTGTGGTTTGGATATAAAGTATGTTAGATATTCCATTGAAAATATTTTTATCTTACCTTTTTTTATTTGATATATGGTATGAGGTGACTAGTTTCTCTTCAAATTATTTTATATTTTATTTTTATTAGGGTATTATTTTCATCTCTATTTTTGAAATGTTAAACAAACTCTAAAATTGTACAGTAGAGATTTTCCACTATGCTCTTAGAAGATTCTAAGTTGACATATTTATCTCAGATGAACCATGGGTTGGCTAGATTAAGTTATTAAGGCCTTAAACCATTAGTGTTGATGCATATCAACGATTTCAAAAAGTTTTGCAAGCCATTGCGAATGTATTCCTATCCTTAGTTTCGTCTATGAGTATCGCATGACTTGTCCATCGTGAGCTTTCATGAAATCAAAAGAAAAGGAGATATGTTAATGGGTGTTTGTTGTAAAAGAAAATGTGTCCATTAAACTCTTAGCGCTTCACCTTATGTTTCACTATTAATTTCAATGTATATCTCCTGTATCATAAGTCTTATGTAACAATGAAATTCGCCCCCTTTCTTATTAATGTTATCCAAACAAGAAAAGAAAAGAGAAAATAATATGTCTCTCTCGATTATGTTTGCATAGATGTGAATTGTCTAACACATTTGTGTAATTGAAGCAAAGGGAGAAGAACTCATCTTTATTTCAAAGAGGCCACAATATATTACTTTCTTGCCATGATAAGAGGAAGGGTATTCTTGGGTGCCATAAGAAATACTGAAAGTTATTTTTATCCTTTAAAATAAGTGCATAGGTGAGTCATCGGGTCATTTTGAACTTCTCTCCATTGTTATTAAAATCTTCATCATCGAAGTTCAAGTTCTCATTGTGAAAGTTATTTTTATCAAAAATTGAGGAGACATATATCTATTATGTTATCACGAATACAACATTACCCTATATGCAATAAAAACGTTGGTTCAAGCCCTTCCTATGTTCATCCTATGTAAATCAAAAATAAAATATGTCCTTACGACCCTTGTTGTGTATCGGTGGGACCATGGTTTAATGTAGTAATGTCAAGACTTGAAGCCGAAGACCCACACATTGCCGAGACCGCCCAAAGTGTCTCAAAGACCGCCTTTTAACACCAAGATAAATCACAAGAGATGTGATATATCAATTACTCGGTCCAATTCCCCACCTTCTATGTGGGAAATATGTTATAACATGTTTTTACATCTATCCATGGCCTAAGCTCACATGTACACATGCATGCGGTCCAAGGTTACTCACCAATTTTCAAGGAATGAAGCATGATACTACATGCAAAGATTACAACACCAAAAATAAAGTTGTCATGAATTTTTTAAAAGAAAAGATTTCAAGTTCATCAAAATGTTCACAATGTCACAATTATGGGGTTCTATATTGTTGTCAAGATCATGCACTTGTCAATTTCGTTACTCTTGACTCTCTTTTGTCTAAACATTTACTTTCAAAGACCATATAAATATGTTATTGAGATTTGTGGATATTGGATTGGATGAGCTTGTAGTGATGGTAGTGGTGGCGATGTAATTATTAACATCGTCAATGTTCGGTGGGAGAAAATTTCACAACACACAACAAAGATGAGCACGAAACCATTTCTCATGGGACCATGCTCCACCATCTTGGACAACGATTTTTAAAAATATTCTAACATGTGATCCTTTCCATTGTACAAAATTTCATTTGAGAATGGATTTCTAGCAAAGCAAGGTCTACATTAACCACCGTAACTATATTATGGTGTTTTTCATTAGTTAATACATCATATTATGGCATTTGTCACCAAGGAAGGTCACCTCGTTTATCATGTCAATTGAAACTAAGCAATTAGTTTCAAGGACTCATCTGAAGGCAAAACAACAAATAAAAATGCATACCTAGGTGAGAAATCAATGATATTTTACATTTGCAGATATACATTTGCTTGGCAGATATACATGATGCTTTGCAGATATACATTTGCTTGGCAAGGTTTGATGTTATACTTATTGACTTTGTAAAAATAATATGTCTTTACATACAGGTCGTTGTCTTCCCTAGTAGAGATTGGATCAGGTCAATCTTTGGAACAATAATGTCTACTCCATCCAGCCTCAACCATACAACAAACATTCACCTCCTGACAAAAAATATGATTACACTAGCCACAAGTTCCAACAATGTCATTATGCATGTGGGATACATGTTGTTTATGTCCATTTTTATTTTGTTATACAACACATTCAAATGGCTCCAATCGCGTTGATACGACTCATATATTGAATTATATATCATGAAATCTAGGGGCATGTGTCTATGTCAAGCTATAAGTTCAAAGAATCATCATGTAAAATGTTATTTCAAGGTTGCAATTACCCTCCACATAAAGGTTCTTTGTAATAATAATTATGGGATTGGAAGGAGATCTGATCAACATGACAGTGGCACAGATAGAAGAGTAAGTAGATCTAGTGGCAAAGGCATTTGTGAATCACTATTACTACCAACCAAATAACAACAAGTTGATCCCCATCTTTCTATATAACAAATTGGCATTGGTGTTGAGCTTTGAAGGAGCGATAATAGTTTGAGGCACCTTGAAAAGGTTGCACTACAACTCAAAGAAGCACATAGAATAACCATAAAGGATCTGTTCAATGCTGGTGAATCATATCTTGAACATATGCGAGATAAATTCACTAAAATTGTGATTTGTGATTTTATTTAGAAACCAACGAAATTTTATAGCTTTGTCGCATCGCAATGATAGGCTTAGAGAAGAGGAGTCAAAGGCATCACGAGTCAAAATGTGGATTTTTTATTTATTTTTTCAGAAGAAAAAAAAAACAGTCTAGTGTATATATTATGTACTAGTGCATTTAACATCATCAAGTCCCAAAATTAACACATACAAATAGTACAACTATCTTCCAATTATGAACAGTCCGGGAAGCTGGTAGCAAGGTTTGTACTAAACCTAATTACAAAAAACTTCAAAAAACATCTCCGAACAAAACTTCAAACAACCATCAAGTGTTCGATCACAATATTACATCATTTTCCAACAGTGTATCAGAAAACATAAAGCAAATTCCATCCACATTCAAAGGAGTAATACTAAGTACATCCAGACGAGATTCATTGCCTCCAATCTTCAAAGAAACATCATCGATCCAGTTGCCTTGATGTCGCCAGCATCCACTAACTCATAGTGCATCTGCCCAAAAATTCCTTGCAACCCTCTTTTAGACGGTCTGTTAGCTTCACCATTCTTTTCACGATATACATGACTGAAAGTGATCAGAGTGAAAGATCTCCTCAGTTCATTGATCCACTGCATCCATAGTGCCAGGTGAGCAGGTGAAAAGTCATTTTTTTTATTCATATGATTGATGAGCACCTTTGAATCACCGAAAACCCACAAAGTGTCAATGTGCAGTTACTTTGTGAACCATAAAAGCCCCCATAACACCAAGAGTTTAACCCTGGTATTTTTGCCTCGCCCACCATACCAATGTATCTTGTAGTGACACTCTGGGTTCAACTTCAACCAAGCACCGCATCCATAGTAGGAATTATGTGCCGCCCCATCGAAGAACCCCATAGGGTAATTAATGGGAAATGGTCTGAGACGGTGAGAGTGATCCCGTGGGGAGGAGTTTGTTATCCGAGGGCCATCCTAGCATTTAATAATTTGCATCTCCACCCATTCGATTCACATGCCTCCTCTTGGAAAATCCATTTATTCCTGTCACACCACAGGTTCAAGTGGAAAAGCAACATAATTTCTAAAAAATGTGTGCCCCTCTGAACCCACCAAGTGATACAATCATGTACCGAAACAAAATCCTTGTGTGAGACATGTAATGCGTCCTAGATATGCCACCTAGTCTGCCTCACAAAACTACACTTATAGAATAAGTGAGCATTGTCTTCTCCAACACTCCTACACAACTGACACCTCCCAGGACCGCACCATCCTCTTCTCAGCAGATTATCCCAGGTGATGTTTCTATCCCTCCACACAAGCCACAAGAATATAATAACTTTAACTTGAACTTTCGACCTCCATATCATGAAGAACCAACAATTATTCTCATGTATCCTATTATGGTGAAGAATCACCTTATAAGTTTACCCTGTAATAACCTGATTGTTCTTCAGAGTACCCCCAGCTCAAATAATCCCCCCTTGTTGCCTGAATTAATGCAAACCTCTCAGCCAATTAATATACAACCCCCACTCCTCGACACATTGATCCTGCAACATTAGCTCTTCCGCCTCTTTCCATTTTGGATACCCCTCCCTCCAACTGTTGATAGCCTATCCCACATAAAAAAATTCATGGGCATGTAGGGAGCGGAGAAGGTTCATACTCGCCAGATTTGTCTCGGGATTTCCACAAATAACACCACCGCCAATTATAATTTTAGCCTCGTTCCTGAAATTCCAGCTCATGCGCATCCTGTATAGATGTCATATCTTCATAAAACCATTCCATATGGTAGACCCCCTCAATGTGACATGTGTTCCATGGATGTACATTCTGTTAGCCTCCACAATGTCCCAAGTTTGAGAAAGGATATCGACGGAGGTAACCTCAAACCAAGCTTTTAGTTTGGTAGCTAGCCTTACCAAACCAGAGAGGGCTCTCTCTATGAAAAACACAACCAGGGGTTTGACTAGATCAAGAGTGTCTTTTAGGCTAGATAGCTCAACTCTAGGGTTTTGAAAGTTTTATGGTTTTTCTGCTGGATCAGGGATGAAAATCAGGTAACTAGGTCAAAGTATCAAAGGTCACTACTGCAAGAGATATGGAGGAGAAAGATAACTACGTTTTTGTGATGGGCCTAGGATTTTGTCAGTGTAGTGTAGGATTTGAAAGAGAAATAATATTTTAATGAGCATGTGAAATTAATTCATTAAACAAGAATGAAAATTACATAAAATGACATTCCCAACAAAAATGAGCTTTCATGAAAGAATTCTGCTTATAAATCTCTTAGGAAAATCACTGAAGAAAGCATGATATGGAAAGGATACATGTAGATCATCTATATAAAACTATAACAGAGAAAATACAGCATCACAAACTCATAAAACAAGAATTCTTGAAGAATAGCTACAACTGGTCCTTTGGTTTCTTGAATAAGTAGAAGCTACAAGAGTTCCACCCTCTGATGTCCAACCGTCAAAATGACTGATAAATCCATACACATAGACCAAAAAACTATTTCCACTCTCTCAGGGGTTGAATCCTAAAGTGTAGGAATAATTCACATGAATTCCTCACCTAAAACCTAATGACTAGGGAGGTTAACAAACTCTCCTCAAGATATAAAAACTGATACATTTGACCATAAGAAGCATTTAAAAACATGAATCTACCTCACTTTCACTTTAACAATCATATTTACACCTCAATGCATTATTACAACCCCAAAAATGACAAATTACATTAGGAAAAACTGAGTTTGACTGATAAATTGAGAAAATAGGATTCTAGGTGTTAGCCCCCTATGAATTTTTTGACAAGAAAACAGGGGGCTAAAATGTTTTTGAGCCTTCAAGAAATGCATTTCCTCTGAAAACACATCATCCTTGAAAGCCTCCTTGTGCCTTTGTCCTTGGATAAATCCTCACTATTGTTTCCAATTATAAAGCCTCTCTGTTTGTGAAGAAATTGCCCAAAAGGCCTTCCCCCCCCCTATATCATCCCTTTTAAACCTCTGTTTTCATCACCCTTTCCCTCCCTTAATCCCTCATTAATCATCTCAAATCCCCTTTTAACCCTTCAATTACCTTTTGACTGGTTTAATAGCCCTTTATTACCCCTATCGTTTCCTTCTTTCGGCCTTAAAATGCATTGAAATTGGGCCAAAAACACTCATTTCTCATATGACAGGCTTAAGCCCCTTTCGGCCAGCCCCCTTGAACCACTTCCCCATATGCCCCGAGCACCAAGACCAAGCGCTTAAGCCTTGGGCGCCTTATCGCAATCAGAGGTTTCACGAGGCGCATTTTCTTTGATCCTCCTGTTTTCCCCGATGCGATTGGATTGTGGTCTATCAGCTCTCGCAGCGATCCCCGCCGTCGATCTATATAGATTCGATGGCCCAACGCTAATCACATCGCGCCCATCATTCCCCATCGTTCACCCCTCCGATGGATTGTGGGCCGTCGATCTGGTTTAAGATCGGACGGCTGGCGCGTAATCGCACCATCGCAGGCCCATTCTTGTCGCAATTGACCTCCGTCGATTGCCAATCCCCGATCCGTTCTCCGCTGTTGATCTCTCGAGAAGCAATGGTCAGGATTGAATCACAACCTGCCCATTCAACCTCTGCCATTTCCCTCCGATCAAATCTGAGTTGTTGATCCTTCGCCGATTCGACGGCCCGGTGCTAATTGCATCGCGCTCATCGCCTCTTCCCTTTTGCCCCTCCAATTTCATAAGAGTCATCGATCTGTCTCCAAATCGGACGGCGGTCGCATAATCGCATCGCCGCTCCAATCACAATCACAATTTTCAAACGGTGCCACCCTCCGCCCTTTGTGATTGCGATCCTCCAACACGATCTCCGCCGTTGATCTTTTTATGATCTAACGGTCCGCAGTTAATCGCCCTCCGCCCATGCCAGGTCCCACATCATAAGCCCCGCTTCTTTCATTTTCTGTGTTTTCCATTGTATTTGCCCAAGGTTTAAGCTTTGGTGTTTTAGCACTAAAGTGTTATTTCTCCACCCATTTGACTATTAACCCCTCCATCCGTTGATCCCGAACGTTGATCTTCGTCTGTTCCTCTGATCAGACGGTCCGCGACCTCTCCCCCACCAAACCTCCATCAGTCACCCGTTTCTCACCATTTTGCAGCGTTTTTCCCGTTTTCACCGTTCCACTGCACTTTCCACCATTCCCCTTGGCCTCCACAGCATTGCTTTTGCCGCCCCTGGATTTTATGATTGGTTTATTTCATGGTTTCAGGTTTTACAGAGTGGAAGTTTCGCTCTGTCTCCATAATCACAGCCTCTGCAATTCAGAACACATAGAGGCCATTATAGCGGCCAAGTGAAGCAACAGAGACAGATTTGAGGGATTTAAGCCCATAATTGAAGATTTAATGTGCTAATCCCGTGTTCAAAGGATTAAGGCACATTTTGAAGACTAAAGAGCGCACCAGCAAGTCATATCAGCGCTACATAATAGTAGAACGCGTTTTCTCCAGAGGTACACCTTCCTACAGTAGTCTCCATGCCTCCTCGAGCTAGAAACAGTTAATTACTCTGACAGAAACTTCTTAAAGGCTGTCAGGATTGCAGTTATGGAAGCATGGAGACTTGAAAGACCTTTCAGTCACCTTGCTTACTTCATAAGACAGAATAGAGGGCCTTACAGCTAGAAGGACTTCACGAAACATCCAAGGTCAATATTGGCCTGACAGAGTCTCCCAGACCATACCAAAAAGTACTTACAGTGATGCAGATGCCATTAAGAGAGTGGGCACGAACTCTCTCCCCACTCTGTCTTAATGAGATCCATTTAATGAATATCATCTACTCCTGTTATTCTGTTCTCCTATAAGAATCCCCAAGAACAAATTGTAAAAGGTTGTTGTTCGGTTGTTGCTGTTGCCGTTAGAGGGATTCGTTTTGACTGTTAGAATAGTTTTGGGAGGGAGTAGCAGAGTAGTTTGTAATGTAGTAGGCTAGGATGAGAAATTTTGGACTGTATTAGCCATTGAGCTCAGTGTATGTGACTGGTTTTGCATCAATTAATCAAGCAATTTCACAGGATCCTGGTCTATTGCTATTGGTGATGTTTTCTCTAACACTGTTTATTACATTTTTCATGTTGTTCATTGGTCTTCTGGTATGCATCAGAAATATAGCATAGGATTTAACCTCGCATGGTACCCTATGTTTCTGCTCTCCCTACCTTCAATGTTTTCCGCTGATTGTGAATCTAAGAGTAAATTCATGCGGTTTAACTAGTGTAGTAGATGTTATTTCCTGCTAGTTGATGTGTGAATTCGGGGTTTGCTGCTTGGATGTTTCTTGCTGGTGTCAAAGCATTGAAGGTTCAAAGTCCTTCTCTGATCTATAGACCCTGGCTCTGTTTAAACTTATCTCTATTTTTCCCTTGGAGCATGCTAAAGCAGGTCTGGAGTTAAAAGACCTCTGACCTGATCTATAGGCAGAAATTGGGTGTCTTTCCTTCTTTCACCTTCTTTCCTTATTGTTCCATTCCATAATCTATCTAAAATATCCTTTAGTATAGATGAATTGCCCTCTAAAAGCTTTGGCTAGTTTTTTGCAAGTAATTTCCTTTCATGACTCCATAGCCCAATGGATGGCATAGTCTTGACTCATTTTCTTTTTCCGAAACGTCCTGCTGCTCTGCTCCTTCCTTCCCATTGCCTTCTCATTCTATGATCTCATGACACAAATGATAGCTGACCCAACCAATTTAAACCCCATCTGTGCTTCATAGCTAGCCTAATACCTCATTTGAGCTTCAAAGATATATATCATTATTTGTTTTATGGAGAGATCCCTCTCTGGATCCAGGAGGGCTAGATCCTAGGATCCCAAAGTGGTTTGATGTTGTCTTATATTTTGGTATTGCCAAATATTCCAAAACATAGGAACCCCAACACCAGGAAAAAGTGTAGTGAATTGACAGGAAAGAGCAGCGTGCCAGGAGAAAGCACAGTGTGGCAGGTGTAAGTGACTTTTGGATAGGTTCCCGAGGTCCAAATCAATATATGAAATATCCTGGAGAAATCTCTACCTATATAATACACCATATAATATTCAAGCACTAAAAAATACTGCTTCTAGCCCTCCAAAAGTCATTTCTCCCACAACTAGTCCAAAAGCGCAACGTGCCCCTGAAAAATTAGGCAGAAAGGTAATTTTTGGGTAGTTTTTTTACCTTTTCATCCACTAGAATGTTCTAACATGGCTCTCCCAATAGATGAAGTTAATTTATAGGTCAAAATAAATCCAAAAATGTAAATATTTTTCCATTTGGATGCCCCCAACAAAAGCATAGTGTGAGGCTCGCTACCCTTTTGGACCAAAAATTGTGTAAAATTGCCAAAATGCCCAAAAACTTCAAAATTTGTCAAAATTTTCCCAAATTTTCTCAAAATTGTTCTAGAATTGCTCCATTAATACCTATGATGGTATGTTATTTTAAGAGGGAAGCATCAGTAAGAAAATCGAACTTACCTTTCTCTTTTTGCTTCATTAGGGTTTTCTTGAGTTTTCTCTTCAACTGTTTGATTCTTACCTAGGACACTTTATTTCTTGTGTAGTAATGCATGGCCATGTGCCTTTATATGTGGCTATTCTTATTTTCCCTCTTCAAAATTTTCTCCAAGTGACAACTGACTTTATCAAGCCAATATTCCCCATCCTTCTTAAATTATGCCAATATTAGCTCATCAACTGTCATTTGGGTCCTTGGTGGAGTTGTGCTTCTTTGTTGCTCAAGTGCCCTTTTGAGGCCTCTTATCCTTGGTCTCTTTCTTCCTTCCTGCTCTTCCTAATCTTCTGAATCATCAATCTCAACTACTACTATACCCTTTACATCTTCTTTGCTCAAATCAACCTTAGGCTTATTCAAGAGCAGTTGATTTACCTTTAATTGCATATTCTCTTGTTGCAAAAATGAAACCAAAAATTTGACCTTTGAAAATTTGTCCTTAAGTTCTCTTATCTTAGCATCTTGATCCATAATGAGTTTCTCTTCTGTTATGTTCTCTTCATTCACCTCCAAGTCTGCCATGTCAGTGTTAAGATGAAATGGCTCCTAATCTTGCAAAGGTGCTTCATGGTGTGATGATGTTTCCTGCTCAACTGATGTAGGCTTGACCCTTTCAACAATGTTTGGAGAAAACACAAGCCTCTTTCCTTTGACATAATTTTGTGTCACCCTGGCTCTAGGTGATCTCTTCATTGAAATTTTGCTAGATGAACCAATCTCCTTTGTCTTGGATGGTGCTGTTGGTGTACTTTGGCTAGTAAGCTGACTATCAGGGGGGGAAAAGACAATGGACTGAATGAATGTCTCCCAATATATTTTCATCTGTGTAATCTGGTGTAAGACAATTATTTTGATGAGGATATGGTGGAAAATACTAGCTTGGTGATCACTCTCTTTATGTTGCACTTTCTCTGCCATTTTAGCCAAGATTTTGTAAAGATACTAGGGTAGATTGAGAGTTTTTACCCCTGTGAAATGCATTAATGATTTTACATGATATTTGTACAACCTTGAGAATCTACCCTCACATGTGAAGTACCTCATTATGGCCTTCATCAATGGAGCAAACTTGTCCAACAACAGTCCAAAAGGAAAAAAATTCTTGATGGCATCTTTATAGTGAATTTAATGAAAGCTTTGTAATTTTGAACATCCAAATTTGAGTTCTTGAACCACTTTTCTCCATTGTTTGGTATCCCTGTAGCTGTAGCTATGGCCTCAATTGAAATTGTAAAACTCACTCCTACAATGATGACCTTATCTCTCCTAAGGTTTGTGGCAAACAAGCTTGTTAACTTGGCATGATATCCCACTTGCTAGATTTTCTCAGAAAACCCTAAACATCCTACATTTTGAAAACATTGTTTGGCCAATGATGAATACATCAAATCCTGAGTGTTAAGTGGCTCAAACCTTGATATTTCTCCTCCTTTGTTGTATGGCTTCTTCCCCCACTCCATTGTTTACAATTGCGAAGCAAAACCCTACTGAAAGAAAGGGGAAGCAGGTGAGGGGAGGGTATGAAGATATTAGGGAGAAGATATGATCCAAACTTATGTAGGAACGCAACAGAATAAACATATAACCATAAATACAGAGATGCAGCGGAATTAACACTTCATTTCATTAATATCAAAGAACTGAAATTTGCTTACAGACAGAATGGAAATAAAACTAACTAGGGCACTGGTAGATATCTCTGAGAAGAGATGTGGCGGCTACAGGCCTCTGAACTGAGTTACAATGAGGCTCGAGGGCCTTTTTATTATTGAGAAACAATGGAGAACCCTAAACATCCCAAAAACCTAACCCTAGGAGATGAAGCGCCACAACTATGGGCCCCGTTTGGGTAAATTGGTGTTTCAACTTCCCAGGGACGTAACTTTGGCATCCTATCTCCGTTTGACGCACATGATACATCATTAGAAAGCTCTATCCGAGGACTACAATTGTCAGGACGAATTGGATGATCCAATTCAATGGTAAAAGCATACCCAAAAAACGTCGTTTAGGGCCTCAAAACGGCTCTGGAAGTTTAGGACCCGAAAAACTGCTAAAAATAGTAAGTTATGCCGAAACTGAAAAACTGAAAGAGACAATGGTGGGGGCCCAAGTGGAATAGGCGGGTGGCCACCAATATCCACCTGGATCAAGATATGTGGATAGGAAAGTTTTTGGAGGTAGATAGGTGTATTAGGAAGCTTAGGGGGGTGGAGAATGACAAAAAGAGTATAGGTATTAGTGTAGGGAATTAAAACACAGTCCTAACCCTAAAACTACCCAAAAACGTAGCGTAGGAGCTAGGGTTAGGTGTAGGGGTTAGGGAAATGAGGGTGAGAGGGCTGTGGGAAATGTATTTGGGTGTGGGGAAGGGTATAATATGTAGTGACTTAGGTGTGTTTGCTTGCAACTCAAACTATGGAGCTCACCCACCAAAAACATAGCGTGGGGACTGTGGGAGGATTTCATCACTGAAAAAATGAAATAAATGCTGATAGGAGGTGGCAGAGCTTCAAGTTACTTGTAAATAGGTTGATGAAACCTTAAATTGCCCCTAAAAACCCTTGAAGATGAATTTTCTGCCTCTAAGAGTGAAAACGCAGTGAAGGGTAAAAAACAAAGTGTGGTTTCCTGAAACCACAACGTGGTTGACTGGAGAGGGTGCCAATCACCTTTTGAGAGTGACCTTTGATGCTTGTTGTGCTAATATGGTCTCTGTTGGTGAGTAGTTCTCACTGCCAATGAAATGAGTGAAAGAAATTCTTGTATGGTCCTTTGTAGCTTTTGGAAATCAAATTATCTTCATAATGGTGTGGTGGCCCCACCTTGTGTTTTTCAACTTTGACTTGAAACTTTGTAGCTTTGGAACATTGACAAACATATTACATCATACTTGAAATTAAATTACACTTTAAAAGAATTATTGAGCATTTTCCATATTACTACTCCTTCAATCTTGGATTTATTGGTGAAATGGAAGATTTTTTTTTATGATTTTGACCGTAAAACATAATGGTGACACTTCATGAAATGAACTGAATGATGACCATGGTGGTATGATTGAGATGATAATGGAGACATTTCTGTAGTGACTCATCCAACTGAATCATCGCAATGACCAAAACATGATTTTTTTTTAAAGGAGTAGTAACAGACCTAGAAATTCTAGCCAGTGACCAAATTTTTATTTGAAGACCTACTGAAACCATAAAAACTTGACTTAAGACCCTAACAAAACCTTGTAAGAGCATATTTGATCGCTCGTGACAGGCAGAACTGAATGACACTAATACATTCCTTCTACCATTTGTGCCTTCAAATATTTGTGACTTATGATGTCCTGCCATGTGCCAAGAATATTCATCCCTCTCCATAAGGATTTGAGAAGTAAGGCTTGCCCGAAATTTTCCACGTCCAATAATCCCTAGCCCCCCACTTCTTTTGGCAGTGTCATGATTTCCCAAGATGACCAGTGGTATTTTCAAATACCCCCACCACTTTCCCAAATGAAATTTTCCATGGTAGATTTAATTTGTGATAAGATAGTTTTATGAATGTAAAAAAGGTGTGTCGAGTATACTGATAATTTCTGGAGTACAACCTAAGCCAAAATAAGTCTCCCTCCCTTTGATATCCATATCAATGACCAACCATTGATTCTTTTCCTGAACTTGTCAATTATCCATGACCAGTCTGCAACCTTTTAGTTTAAAGGTTTTAAATGAAAGCCCAAATAAGCAAGGCCATATTTTAGAGGGGCATATTTGAAGTTGAATATTTCAGCAACCTGTTTAACTACAATAGGGTCTCCCTCAGAATACAATATGACTGACTTCCCTTCGTTTTCAATCATGCCAGATGCCCTGCCAGACCTATCGAACATTAGTTTGAGTTCTTCCCCAATAGACCTGCGCAACATTCCAAATATCAACACATCATCCACAAAGAAATTGCGGGAAGCTTCTCTATCTCTCATAATTTTAATAACCTATAAATTTCCTCCACCAACATCCAAATTGATTTTATTGCTTAAGGCGCCTATTGTCCTTTGAGATAATTGGGGTCAATAATTATGCCAAAGCATATATAATGTTTTATTGTGTTTTTAAAATTTTGGATGACCAATGTATAAAATAACTTTTTCAAATAGTTATTGATCAAATCTTTCATATAATATTAGAAGATACGAATAAAAGTTGCTTGTTTATCTCACACAGTGATTCAGATTTTGTAAATGGTTAAGTAGACTTATGTAAGAAGATATGATAACCAAATATTTAGATTGAAATCTTTAATTAATCATAAGTTTTGAAAACCTTTAAACAATGTCTAAAAATTCAACATAATACATTTAACGTTATCAAGACGCTGACAATTTATAAATGAAAGGGACTTACATCAACAAATTGTTTAGTAAATCGTTATTTATATTAATACTAACTTCAGGATGAATTGTAAGATAATTGAAACACAGTTAATCTCACCTAATTATCTTGATAACAATTAGACATATGAAGAGACAAAATGTAATGAAAACAGGAAAAATTCACAAAAGGAACAAAGATGTATGAGACAAATTCAGAATCCTTCTTCTATTATTGATGATTGAAAAACTTGTACAATTCTGCTTACAAAAATTTGCATATCCAAGGGTGCAACCCTTAATAACTTGAAATGAGAGTTATTTATACTAATTTCTAAAACTCAGAAATATCTTAAACTAATTACAATAATAGAATCGAGAAGAATAGAAGAAGGAAACAAATAGATGATGTGTCTCTGTTTTCATGGAAGCTATTGATGACTTGGCCCTTTTTTATGGAAGTTGTTGATGGCTGGACCCTTGAAAATATGTTGTGCTAGCATGCTGTAAATATCACACTTTTACTTGATGGTCTCACAAAATTTATCCCATTTGTCTTGACTTGGGATTTTTACATTCATAATTTTTCCGAAGATTTCATCTACCTCTGTATATCTCTCGAAAGTAGGCTTCTAAATGAACAAATGTTTGATTTGATGTTGAATGATCAAATCAAACAACAAAGCTTCTAAAAATTCTTTCCCTGTAATCTGTCCTTTAATACCTGCAAATTTAGACTTATCCACTGCAATAGTATATCACTTTTTACAGTAATCTTCTAATTTAATCAATTTGTCATCTAATCATACCAATACTGGCAATCCTTTATGATTTATGACATTAAACTTTGTATGAAGCCTTTGAACAATAGTATTCAAAGCTTCACATTTCTTTTGCAGTTGGTTGATTAAATTCCTCTTCTGTAAAACTTTCTTGATCTCTAAAATTGTTGCATTTTTGTCTAATATGTTTATTTCTTCCAACTCTTCTTTGTTCTTTGAATCTAATACCTTGATCATGTCAATGGCTTCACTTGGATTTTTCTTGAGATGTTCTTTTTGCTCTTCTATTATTGCTTTACACTTGGTGATGAGCTCTTGCTGTTTAAAAATAATCTGTATGGATGGTCATATCTCTGTCATAGACTTGCTGATGTCTTCCCAATTGTTCTTCTTGGCTTCAGCCAATGTCCCTGCCATTAAAGATTCATTTTATAATTATTTTACCTTAAGCCCCAACTTGTGAGACTTTTGCATTTCCTCCATATATAAGGAATCATTTCTGATCTTCTGTGATTCTAGAATGTGAAACCTTTGTTGCAACTTCATATGTTCCTGCTTCTGAATAGCCAAATCTTGTGTCAAATTTGATATATCAGTTGTTGTCAAGGATGCTGAAAGCTCTGTACCTGCAGAAGATGTTTGAACTACTGTATTAGGATCAATAGCCACCTATGTTGCTTATTTTTCCTATAGTAATTATTCAATCTGTTCTTCCATATCTCTTATTTGAATGTTTTTCTCAATGATCAATGTGAGCATCTCCTCTTTGTTGTATACATTTTCTGCAATTTCCTTTGTATGTGGATCTTCAGTTGAAGGTAATTTGAGTTGTTTGTGCAGAGTAGAGATGTCTGCATTCTTCTTTTTAATAATTTCCTCAACTTCCTTCCAGTCTTTGGATCATATCCAACTTTCACTACAAGATCCTCCAAAGACTTCAATATGTTGTCTTTAGCCAATGAAGGAAATTTTTCGATCTTAAGGTGAGATTGAACATTTGACAATGTAGTCTTAATTTTGGAGAGTGACATGGTTGCTGTTGTCATGGATGAGAAGAGCATCTCCCATGATTTTCTCTGCATGTCCATCTGATTTATAGGATGGATCTGACTTGCATCAAAATAAAACACAGTCTTTTTATATTCAGCATGAGTCTTTGGAAAAGGAACTGTTGAATGCAAAAATGCCATTTGCATCCTTCCTTTCTCACTGTCAAAGGCAGTGAGAAGCCTGTGTTGGTAAGTTGATGTTTGTTTCCAGAACTGACTATAAACATTAGATTTTAATGCCTTATTTTTATGCTTAATGTCCAATAATCTAGAGAAAATGTTCCGTTCTTCAGAAGAATTGGCATCTGAGTGCTGGATAATCTCTAGAGGTTCTCTAGCAGGTGATGATGATGGATGATTCATAGGAACACTTGTTGATGTAGAAACTTCAATCTCTCCCAAATCAATAATCTCCGGTTGTTCTCCCTCTGAAAGTAAATTTGAACCAAGCTTTGGCTTCTTATGCTGCAAGATAAACTCCTTCATGATTTCTTTGGCAGATGGAATTTCTTCTCAGACTCTTTTCTACTGCTTACTCTCAGGGACTAGGGTCTGCACATTAGAAGTTGAAATAATTTGTTCATCTGCCTCTTGAAGAGTCTCTTCGACCCATTCATCTTGATTCATATATTTTTCTATTTCTGCTCTGAAGGTATGAGTGTAGGAGGTTGTTTTGAGTTTGACTCTCAGAGCAGAAATAATGCCATGTGGGTCATAAGACCAAGTGAAAATTGGTTGGAAACCCATTTTATTTAACATTTCATCAGCTTCAATACTAATTGATCTGGTATTACAGATGAAGGATCCAATACTTGCTTTCAGTTTGAACCGAGATTTCATTTTCCCTGAAACAAAATGGAGGTAATCCATATTTATCATTTGTCAAATATATTCCAAGGAAAAGACTCTCATAGGGACATATCTTGGAAGCTTATATGGTGGGATTTCACAACCATATACTCTAATTTCTGTGTAGTTTTGGTATAAATACCAATCCCCAGTTTTTTCTTATTCACTCAAGTGTAAGATCCTTTTGATCTCTTCCCCAATTATGGGTTCTGACTGACAGGTAAGCAGCTGCTTCACTAGGTATATGAAGCAGTCTATGAACTCTGCAAAATTATTTGTTGATGTAGCCCTAACTAAATCTGTCCAATGAATCACGGATTGATTCACTCCTTGTGCATCATGTTTACTGAAGTGGATAGGCAGCATCTCTTCCTATTGAAAAAAATCATGTGAATAATTACAAAAGTGTAATTAAACACACCCTGAGTTGTAAAATTCATGAATTTCTCATGTATATTTTCAGCCAATAATTGGTTGTAATTATACATGAACAATGGTGCTTTGTCTTTGATAAAAATGGATAGGAACCCCATGATGGGTTCATCAACTGTTTGGTCATTTGGGTATCCTAACAGGTATGAAAGAAGTGAAATGCAGTGTGTAGAGGCTTCAAGAAATATTGAGGACGAGTATGGTGGATTTTTCTTGGGAAATTTTGCATCCTCAGGAAGGAATATTTCAAATATTTGGGCTGTCTGTGGGAAGGTTAACTTACGGTAGAGGCCCATAAGAGAAATTGGTGAAAAATGGGATAGAGAATCAGATGAAGGGATGAGGAGCATTTGGTTTATGGTCTCTGGATAAATGGTGATCAGAATGTTTCCATTCTCAGCCACCACTTCTCTCTTTATGGGATCATATTTTTCTTAGCACTGGGAAATAAGGTAAGGGAAAGAATGGGTCTGTGGAAAGGCAAACAGGGGAAACATTGATTCCCAGAACCTGATAGGGTACTGATTATCAGTGTGTTTCTGTTTGAGCCACAAATATAGATCATGAAAATTGAATTCACAGTGGGCATATAAGACCTTAAAGAAGGCATCTGCGAGGGGTATCAGGTCCAGGTTGAGCTGTGGTGTAAGAGCGGGGATTTCTTCTACAACCGGGTTAGTGACCTGCACTTCTTCAACCACCTGTTTCTTTGCTTTGCCTTTAGGGGTCACCTACTTTTTGGTCTTGGCTTTCAGGACCATTTTAGATAGGGGTATAGAATTTCAGAAAGAATTTGAGGATCGGGCCGTTGCAGAAAGGGTGACAGTGGTCACAAAATGCAGAGGTGGTGATTTGGAACAAAATGCATAGATGTTTGAATGTTATGAATAGAAAAGAAATTAAAAGTGACATAGGGAACTCCGCAAATCATTTTATAGGTGTCAATATGAGTTTAACGGACTAGAAGGTGACCATAGTAGTTTAATGGTTCAGGAGTAGGATTTTAATGAGAAACAGTGAACCAAACAGCTACGGACAAGATCTACTTCATTATCCATGAATTTTCGGGGGGTTACCTTGCTTAGGTTTGGGAGTGTCGTGTAATGTGGTGCTAACATACAAAAAGAGGCATTATTAAACCATTTTATCTTTCCCTCTTTCCTTGCGCGGTCGAGAAATGTTCCGGGGGGTGTCGTGAAGTGATCCTCCATCGTCGATCTTGAGCGGGTGAGTGATCATCCATTGAAACTTGCCATCGCTTTATCCTACGCGATTTGACCTTTTGTCCTCTAGTGACTTTAGGATAGAAAAATATGCACTATATGATTTATTTAACCAATGAAAATATAAACCCCTTTTTGAAGAATCAAATCATCATTAATTAATTTTTAATCTTTTTGGTAAATCAATGCATTTAAATAGGCGACCATGATTTATTTTTTGAAGACTAAAGCATTCACATTTTTTTTCTTTTTTTCTTCCCTAACGTTTTTTCTTTTTTCCTTCTTTCTTTAGGGAAACTAACTCTAACATTTTTATTTTGACATGGATGCATAAAAACATAATTCTTCCTAACATGTTTTTATTTTTCTTTTTCATCCATATCCTAACTTAGAATTTTATTTTATTTTTTCAACTAACATACTAACTTATCAAAACCAAATAATGTTACAACATCGGCTCCAGCTGGGGACTGCTTCCCCCTGTGGGATGCAGAGAACAAGCAGCTCCATGTGCCTTCTTCTTGGGTTATGGAGTCTTTGTTGTATAAAAGATAACATACTTGAAATGGTAAAAGAAAAATGATAATGTACAATGATGATTTGGGATCTCCTTCGGTAATGTATATAATGTTTCAGAAATCTTCCATTGACAGGCAGTGTTGAGAACTGTCCTTCCAAATTTTGTAACACAAATGTGTTATTTCCCATTACCTATGCAATGTTGAGTGGTTCAAACCATAAATTGTCAAATTTCTCATGCTTGCCTTTGTCTTCTCTCCTAGCATCCCATCTTAAGACTAAACCTCCTTCTCTAAAATCTCTTTCTCTAGCCTTTCTTTCAAAAAGACTCTTCATCTTATTCTGATATTTTCTCAATTTTTATTGAATCTCATCTTTGTTTTCATTTAATTCAATAATCTAATTTATTCTTCTAGAGAAATCATCAGGTTCATCAGTATATTCTTGTAAAAAATTAAGCACAAGGAAAGCAAATTTTTTAGGAAAAATAGCATCTTTTCCATAAACCAGTTGAAATGGAGATTTACTAGTTGATATTTTGGGAGAAATCTTGTTTGCCCACACTGCATAGATAATATGTTTGTCCCAATTTTTCTTATGGTATTTTAAAGTTTTCTTAATCACCTTTACTAAGCTCTTGTTAGATGATTCAGAAAGACCATTCCCTTGAGGATAATAAGGGGTTGAATGATGTAGTAAAATCTGATACTTTTGGAAAAATTCAATCATCTTTATACTACTAAATGATGTGACATTGTCAGACACTATTTGTTGAGGACAACGAAATCTAGAGAGAATGTTTTCTTCAATAAATTTGATTACAACTGAATCTATGGAATTTTTTACTGGAATGGCCTCCACCCACTTAGTGAAATAGTCAATGGCAGTTAAAATCCATCTATGTTGATTACTTGAAGCTGGGTGAATTTCTTCTATAAAATCTAGTCCCCATTGGAGAAATGGTGCTGAGAAAACCACTGGAACTAGTGGAAGAGCTGCTATTTTTTGCTTACCAGCAAACATTTGACATGGAACACGAGCTCTAACCTTTTCTCCCACTTGTGAAAACATAGTGGGCCAATATAATCCTACCCTTAGTATTTTGTATGATGTTTCTCTCCAAGCATAATGCCCTCCACATATTCCTACATGAAACTGATCAATGATTCCTTTAGTCTCTGATTCTGTCAAGAAAAATAATAGAATGTTAAGAAGATCTTTCTAGTATAAGTTGGCATTGATGATACAGTATTTGATGGATTTCAATTTAAGCGTTTTTCATTGACTTTTTGAAAACTCTGATGGATATTCAAAATAGATCAGAAAATGAACAATATCTGCATACCAATCTGATAAAACAAAATTTTCATCAATGTGAATAGGAACTGTTTGAGTTAAAGGAGAAGGTTCTTATGGATTATTTCCTTGAGAATATTGGGAAGGTTCTTGTGGATTCTTCCCTTCTGCATTTAAGGAAGGTTCTTGTGGATTCTCCCTTTCTAGATTTGAAGAAGGTTCTTGTGTATGCTTCTCAAAGACTTCAAAAACAGAGTTTATGACTAACACTTTGCAATTTGATTCAACTAACAATTTAGCTAAAGTACCCGTGGCATACATAAATGTACCCCAGGGTGTAGTAAAGGTTGTCTTCTCTGTCTGAATTCCACTATCCCAGTTAGAACCGGAAAGTATAGAGAACATAAATTCTATTAGCACTTGGAACTGTAGATGGCCGCGATCCATTTTTGGAATTGGATAGTTATCTTTTAGAGATGATTTATTAAGGTTTCTAAAGTCCACACAGAATCTAATTTCACCATTCTTTTTTCTGACAGGGACTAAATTGGCTACCCAATTCAAGTATCTTAATGGGACAATTATCTGGGCATCTAAAAGCTTTTTAAGTTCTTTTTCTATTGTAGGAAGCAGAACTGGATTCATTCTTATTAGTTTTTGTTGATAGGGTTTTAAGTTTTAGTGGAATTTTATGCTCTATCAGAGTTGTGTCATAAGTTTTCAAATCAGCATAGCATGGTTGCTGTGTAGGCAAAATCTTTATGAGGTATGTCTGCAGAAGTTTGATGAGGTCAAATTTAATTTAGAATAAAATTAACACAAAGTTTAATGTTTTTAATCCTGCTATGGTACCATTATTTAGTTCTTCATCTCACTATTTTGGGCATGGTGAGAATGTGATTCTGGAACAACATTTTGATCAATAATTTTTTTCTAAAAAGACAGGTCTTTGTTTGGAATTAATTATTTGATAGTTATAATATCATGGTCAATACTTTTTGAACTTCAGTCTAGTTACTACCTTTGTCTTTGTACTGCTTCTTTGTGGTAATCTGTCAATTTGTCAAGATCATTATAATAGCATGAAAAGATTTGATTGTTTCATCATCTTTAATTATTTATAATGTTTTTATTCTGTCTGAATGGATGGCCTATATTTGACTTGAATTTGTGTATATACGAAAATTGATACGTATCCTTAAAAAGAACTCACGAAGCTTTAGTGACTAAGGAAACTGCATGAATGTTTTCATTTCTAGGAATAAAAGTGATATTGAAATCATTAAAGTAGTTTTCAATGGTATCCCAAATTTCATTTCGGTAAGACTTGAGTCTAGGATGCTCTTCTTGACAAATATTCCTAACTTGGCTTACTATAAGTTCTGAATCAGTAAAGACACTCAAATTTCACACCTTTAAACTTTTGGCAAGTTGTAAATAAAAGCTTCATATTCAGCAACATTATTTGTGACCTCAAAATCTAATTTGCATGATTGAGTGATATTTTCTTTATCAGGTGAAATTAAAACAAATCCTACTCTAGCTCCATCTTTGGTGCAAGATCAATCAAATAAAAGTTTCCAAATATAAATTTGAACAGATTTAGGAGTTTCAACTACATCCTCAATCTTGAGTTGAGAATTCTGTGAAATATCTGATGATAGTTGAAAGCAACTAAAGTCCCGGTCAACTGCATAAATGGGATGGTTTCTAGCTTGATCTACTTTGCAAATAGTGTTTAAGAATCTAACTTCCCTATATAACCTAAGGATTTCTCCACCATATACATGAATAGTGGCAAAAGACATATCCATTTGAAGTCTCCCTCCTAATTTGGCACAAAACAATCTTGATAAAATCATTCCAAATTTAGGGGGAATATCAGTGACAACTATGTCTAATATAACAATTTTGACTGGTATTTTATGTAAGGTAACCAGGTCTTTTATAAGTCTTAAACATTGCACTCTTTTAGAGTCATAGGTATATAGGTCATGATAAGTTCGAGTGATACCCAAATTAAGTTGTTCCATAACGACCTTAGGGATTAGATTGTGTGAAGCTCCAAAATCAAACATACAATTGTATTGAAAGGAGTCATGCACTTTCAAAGTCACATAGAAAGGTGGTATGGATTCATCAATCATACTAGAACTAGGACCAAAAGCTATAGTGGGTCTCTCATTTTGCAAACTAATAATATCCCCTTCAGCATCCACACTAGAGTTTTGGATCCATTTTGCAACTGGACTCTTATATCCAGGGTTTTTAGAAAGTTCTGAAAGTGGAACAGGAATTAACTCTTTCTAACTCTTTTTGCACATTAAAAGTAGTCAATATAGTTTTATCAATTTGAGTAGAATCACTTGACTAATTTAGAGGTTGAATAGAAGTAGTTTGAGTTTCAGTAGTTTTTACTTGAGGCTCAATTATGACAGGTTTTTAGGAGGTCTACCAGGACCAGCTCTAGGTCTTAATTCATACCTTATATCGAGTTTTGCAATAAAAAACTCAGAAAAGGCTTGATATTTAGAAACCTGAGAAGTATCTTGGTCTTCTTGAGGGATTTGACTTTGAGGAACAAGAGCAATGGCAGTCTAAAGAGATGTATGATCTATGTTATTAATATCTTCATTGATAGATAAATTATTATCATCAGGTTGTTGATCATCAATCAACAATGGTGTAGGTACTTGTTGATAATTATGTGGTCTCTGAAGAATTTGTAATGGAGGAGAATTTTTATACTGACCTTGGACATGTGTTTGGGGTCTAGAAACAATTTGTTGGACTGTTCTAGGTTGAGTTTCCATCTTTGAAATCCTATTTGATAGGTTTCTAAGAACTGATGTGATTTCATCTATTTTTTTCATCTTCATTTTTAGATTTAGAGGAAGAAGAAGCTTCCTGATTTGATTTTAATTTCTTCCGGGCTTTTTAAGCTTTAGCTTTTAGCTTATCTGATGCAGGCCTATTTGCTTCAACTTCTATAGCATTTGTTTGCATATCCTCTAAGGTTCAGGATGTTCTTTCTCTTAACATGACAACAAAGTCATCTTCAAAGGCCTTTGAAAATCTAACCTTAGTTGCTGCTACAGGAGGTTTACAATCAAGAGGCATCTTGTGATAAATTTTATTAAATATTTTTATGAAATCAACAATTGGTTCTCCATAATTTCTTTTAAGTTCTTCAAATTTAGTTAAGAAATACACAGGGTCCTTTTTCACTCCCCATTGGATTTTAAAGATATTAGTTAATTCCTACCAGGATCTAATAGAATGAGCTGGTAGTTGTCTAAACCAAATCCTAACATTTCCTTCTAGAGATTTCATAAACAATCTCATATAAACATTTTCATGTTCTATGTTCATGTTATCCGCAAAATGTAGAAATGTTGTCAGATGATCATCAGCTGATAAACTAGTTTCTCCATTAAATCTAGGGAGATGCTTTAGATATCCAGGAGGAAAATCATTAAGAATTTTAGGAAGTAATAGGGGAGCATATGTTGCTTGTACAATTGGTCTAAAACCAGCCATACTTGAAGATGTAGATGTAGAAGAATGATTATTAGTAGTTGAAGAAGAAGAAGTAGAGTTTGTAGGTGAATATGGAGAAGAAGGAGGTGAGGAATGAGGTGGAGAATGAGGAGGAGAATGAAATGAGATGGAAGACCTTCTCCGAGATCTTAAAGGAGTTTTAATGACCAAGTTTTGAACCTCTTCTTCTCCTTTCTTGTGTTCAAATAAAGGATTAGAATAAAGTGAAAATATATCTTCTGGTTGGTGTGAAGTAGAAGGTGAAAAATATGTAACAGGGGAAATGAAATCAACAGGTTTGAATCCAGGTAAGTTTAGATCCAAATCCCGTTCTGATATAGGAGATTCAGAAGGTTCCTCGGGTAATTTCTAGGATTCTAAAGAATGAACTAACAAGGATGATTGAAAATCCACTCCTTTGGATACTAACTCATGCACTCTAAGAGGTACGTCTTCTTATTCTAAAGGAATAGGTCCAGATCTGAAAGGATCAAGAATTATATTGATCTCCTGTTGAGGGGTAGAAGAAGGGTTTTGATGCCTTCTTCTGGAAGAAGCTTGTCTTACCATTCTCTTTGGGTCTATTAAAGGTAAGACAATTTCAGAGTCAGAATGAGACCTGGTATGCTTTGAAGGAGCCAGTTTGGTGACAGTGAAGTCGCCAGATGAAAATTTTTGACCTAACTAAACCTTTAATCACCTTTAAAGGAATAAGGTTTTATCGTTGTCCCAGGGAAAACAAATCAAATCTGTTCCCCGACAACGAGGCCAAATTGATGTTTTCCTTTGAGATAATTGCGGTCAATAATTATGCCAAAGCATCTATAATGTTTTATTGTGTTTTGAAATTTTTGGATGACCAATGTATAAAATAACTTTGCAAATAGTTATTGATGAAATATTTCAGATAATATTAGAAAATGTGAATAAGGGTCGCTTGTTCATCTCACACAGTGATTAAGATTTTGTAAATGGTTAAGTAGACTTATGTAAGAAGATATGATAACCAAATATTCAAATTGAATTCTTTAATTAATCATAAGTTTTGAAAACCTTTAAACAATGTCTAAAAATTTAACAAAATACATTTAACATTATCAAGATGCTAACAATTTACAAATGAAAGGGACTTACATCAACAAACTGTTTAGTAAATCATTCTTTATATTAATAATAACTTCAGGAGGAACTGTAAGATAACTGAAACACGGTTAATCTCACCTGATTATCCTGATAACAATTAAACATATGAAGAGACAAAATGTAATGAAAACAGGAAAAACTCACAGAAGGAACAAAGTTGTATGAGACAAATTCATAATCCTTCTATTATTGATGATTGAAAAAATTGTACAATTATGCTTACAAAAACTTCCTTATCCAAGGGTGCAACCCTTAATAACTCGAAATGAGAGTTATTTATACTAATTTCTAAAACCCAAAAATATATTAAACTTATTACAATAATAGAATAGAGAAGAATAGAAGAAGGAAACAGATAGATGATGTGTATCTGTTTTCATGGAAGCTGTTGATGACTAGACCCTTGAAAATCTTTTGTGCTGGCATGCTGTTAATATCACACTTTTACTTGATGGTCCACAAAATTTATCCCATTTGTCTTGACTTGGGGTTTTACATTCATAATTTTTTTGAAGATTTCATCTACCTCTGTAGATCTCTTGAAAGTAGGCTTCTGAATGAATAAATGTGTGATTTGATGTTGAATGATCAAATCAAACTGCAGAGCTTCTAAAAATGCTTTCCCTATAATTTTTCCTTTCATACCTGCAAATTTGGACTTATCCACTGTAATAGTATATAACTTTTTACAGTAATCTTCTAATTTAATCAATTTGTCATCTAATCCTACCAATATTGGAAGTCCTTTATGATTTAAGACATTAAAATTTGTATGAAACCTTTGAACAACAATATTCAAAGCTTCACATTTCATTTGCAGTTGGTTGAATAAATCCCTCTTCTGTAAATATTTCTTGATCTCTAAAATTGTTGCAGTTTTGTCTAGTATGTTTATTTCTTCCAACTCTTCTTTGTTCTTTGAATTCAAGACCTTGATCATGTCAATGGCTTCACTTGGATTTTTCTTTAGATTTTCTTTTTTCTCTTCTATTGTTGCTTTGCACTTGGTGATGAGCTCTTGCTGTTCAAAAATAATCTGTATGGATGGCCATACCTCTGTCATAGACTTGTTGATGTCTTTCCAAATGTTCTTCTTGGCTTCAGCCAATGTCCCTGCCATTAAAGATTCACTTTCTAATTCTTTTACCTTAAGCCACAACTTGTGAGACTTTTGCATTTCCTCCATATATAAGGTATCATTTCTGATCTTCTGTGATTCTATAATGTGAAAATTTTGCTGCAACTTCTCATGTTCCTGCTTCTGATGAGCCAAATCCTATTTCAACTTTGTTGTATCAGTTGTTATCAAGTATGCTGAAAGCTCTATACCTATAGAAGATGTTTGAACTGTTGTATTAGGATCAGTAGCCACTTGTGCTACTGATTTCTCCTTTAGTAATTCTTCAATTTGTTCTTCCATCTTTCTTATTTGAATGTTTTTCTCAATGATCAATCTGAGCATGTCCTCTTTGTTGTATTCATTTTCTGCAATTTCTTTTGTATGTGGATCTTCAGTTAAAGGTGATTTGAGTTGTTTGCGCAGAGAATAGATGTCTGCATTCTTCTTTTTAATAATTTCCTCAACTACCTTGCAGTATTTTGGATCATATCTAACTTTCATTACAAGATCCTACAAATACTTCAATCTGTTGTCTTTGGCCAATGAAGACATTTTTTCAATCTTAAGTTGAGATTGAACATTTGACAATGCAGTCTTCAGTTTGGAGAGTGACATGGCTGTTGTTGTCATGGTTGAGAAGAGCATCTCCCTTGATTGACTATGAATTTCCATCTAACCTATAAGCTGGATCTGACTTGCATTAAAAGAAAACATATTCTTTTTATATTTAGCATGAGTCTTTGGAAAAGGAAGTATTGCCCGCAAAAAGGCCATTTGAGTCCTTCCTTTCTCACTCTCAAAGGCAGTGAGAAGCCTCTGCTGGGAAGTTGGTGTTTATTTCCAGAACTAACTATAGACATTAGATTTTAATGCCTCATTTTTATGCTTAATGTCTAAGAATCTAGAGAAAATGTTCTGTTCTTCAGAAGAATTGGCATCTGAGTGCTAGATAATCTCTAGAGGTTCTCTAGTGGGTGATGATGATGGAGGAGTCATAGGAACACTTTTTGATGTAGAAACTTCAGTCTCTCCCAAATCAATAATCTGTGGTTTTTCTCCCTCTGAAAGTAAATTTGAACCAAGCTTTGGCTTCTTGTGTTGCAAGATAAACTCCTTCATGATTTCTTCGGCAGATGGAAGCTCTTCTCTAACTCTTTTTTGTTGCTTACTCTCAGGGACTGGGGTATTCACATTGGAAGTTGAAAGAGTTTGTTCATCTGCCTCCTGAAGAGTGCCTTCGACCCATCATCTTGATTCATATATTTTTCTATTTATGCTATGGAGGTATGAGTGTAGGAGGTTGTTTTGAGTTCGACTCTCAGAGCATAAATAATGCCATGTGGGTCATAAGACCAAGTGAAACTTGGTTGGAAACCCATTTTCTTTAACATTGCGTCAGCTTCAGTACCAGCCGATCTAGTATTATAGATGAAGGATCCAATACTTGCTTTCAGTTTGAACTGAGCTTTCCTTTTTCCGTTAAACAAAATGGAGGTCATCCATATTTATCATTTGTCGAATATATTGTAAGGAAAATACTCTCATAGGGACATATATTGGAAGCTTATATGGTGGGAGTTCACAACCATATACTATAATTTCTGTGTAGTTTTGGTATAAATACCAATCCCCAGTTTTGGCTTGTTCACTCAAATGTAAGATCCTTTTGATCTCTTCCCCAATTCTGGGTTTTGACTAATTGGTAAGAAACTGCTTCACTGGGTGTATGAAGGAGTCTATGAAATCTACAAAAGTAGTTGTTGTTGATGTAACCTTGACTAACTCTGTCTAGTGAATCATTGATTGATTCACTACTTGTACATCATGTTTACTGAAGTGGATAGGAAGCATATCTGCCTGTTGAAAAAGAATCATGTGAATAATTACAGAAGTGTAATTTAACACACCTCGAGTTGTAAAATTCATGAATTGATCATGTATATTTTCAACCAAGAATTGGATGTAATTATACATGAACAATGGTGCTTTGTCTTTGCTAAAAATGGATAGAAACCCCATGATGGGTTCATTAACTGTTCAGTCATTTGGATATCCTAACAGGTATGAAAGAAGTGAAATGTAGTGTTTAGAGGCTTCAGGAAAGATTGAGGATGAGTATGGTGGATTTTTCTTGGGAAATTATGCATCCTCGGGTACAAATATTTCAAATATCTGGGCTCTCCGTGGGAACGTTAACTTATGGTAGAGGTCCATAAGAGAAGCAGGTGAAAAATAGGATAGAGAATCAGATGAAGGGATGAGGAGCATTTGGTTTATGGTCTCTGGAGAGATGGTGATCAAAATTTTTCCATTCTGAGCCACCACTACTCTCTTTATGGGATCATATTATGCTTGGCACCAGGAAATAAGGCCAGGGAAAGAATGGGTCTGTGAAAAGGAAAACAAGGGCAACATTGATTCCCAAAACTTGATAGGGTCCTGATTATTAGTGTGTTTCTGTCTGAGCCACATATATAGCTCATGCAAATCGAATTCGTAGTGGGAATTTGAGACCTTAAAGAAGGCGTCTGCGAGGGGTATTAGATCCAGGTTGAGTTGTGGTGTAGGAGCGGGGATTTGTTTTGCAACCGGGTTGGTGACCTGCACTTCTTCAACCACCTGTTTCTTTGATTTGCCTTTAGGGGTCACCTTCTTTTTGTTCTTTGCTTTCGGTGCCATTTTAGACAGGGATATAGACTGAGAAAGAATTTGAGGATTGGGTGGTTGCAGAGAGGGTGATATTGGTTGTAGAATGCAAAGTTGGTGATTTGGAACATAATGGAGAGATGGTTTACTGTGACGAATAGATAAGAAAGTAAAAGTGACAAAGGGGACTCTACAAATCGTTTTATAGGTGTCAATTTGAGTTTAAAGACCTGGAAGGTGATCATAGTAGATTAACGGTTCAGGCAGGATTTTATTGAGAAACGGTGAACTAAACGGTCAGGGGACAATCGTGTGAATAGAGGAGTACAAATGGTTAGAGAGAGGAGGCATAGGAGGGTAACGGTTGGGTGACATGGCGGGATGTCATTGGTTTGACGAACAATAGTTATGGAGTGGAGGGAAGGATCTATTGGCTTGAGGAGTGGGAGGAAACAGTTGGAAGGATTTTACCGTCGGAAAATTTTACCTCCGGTTACAGTTTTGGCGGAGGGGGTGCGAAGTCGTGTGGTGCTGCTACGTTGCAAAAAGAGGCGGCCATTAAAACCACTCTTCGGACCCCCCACCCACACCCCCCCCCCTCGCGTTAACGAGAAATGGTCAAGGGGGTCGCGAAGTGATCCTCCACCATCGATCTTAAGCGGGTGAGAGATCATCCATTGAAAATTTCCATTGCTTTATTCAACGTGATTTGAATTTTTTTCCTCTAGTGACTTTAGGATAGAAAAATATGCATTATATGATTTATTTAACCAATGAAAATATAAACCCCTTTTTAAAGAATCAAGTCATCATTAATTAATTTTTAATCTTTTTGGTAAATCAACGCATTTAAATAGGCGACCATGATTTATTTTTTGACAACTAAAGCATTCACATTTTTATTTTATTTTATTTTCTTCCCTAACATTTTTTATTTTTGCCTTCTTTCTTTAGGGAAACTAACTCTAACATTTTTATTTTGACATGGATGCATAAAAACATAATTCTTCCAAACATTTTTTGATTTTTATTTTTCATCCATATCCTATCTTAGCATTTTATTTTATTTTTTCAACTAACATGCTAACTTATCAAAACCAAATAATGTTACAACAACATCCATCACCGGTATAAATAGAAGCGGCGAAAGGGCGCAACCCTGTATGAGTCCTCTTCCCGTTCTAAAAAACCTGGAGGGTATACCATTGATTAAAATTGCCAGCTGACCCTTGGTTACGCACCCCATAATCCACTCCACCACATTACAATTTACCCCAAATTTTATGAGAATAATTCTTAAGAAAGCCTAGTCCACTCTATCATATGCCTTGCTGAGGTCGACTTTCATTACAAATGTCTCCATATGCCGAAGGTGGATCGTATGTATAATTTCCTGAGTTGTGGCCACTACGTCATGAATAATATGATTGTGGAGGAACCAAAACTGTTCCCTCGAGATGAACCTGGACAACACATCCTTTATCCTGTCAACAATAATTTTAGATGCAATTTTGTAAAATGTATTGTAAACGGATATCGAACTATATTCCTCAAATGAACATGATCCTTTCTTCTTTGGAATTAGGGAAATAAAAGTAGAGTTTATCGCCCCATGCATATACCCTTTTATCTATGATTCCTCCACCATGTCAGTGTATCCTGCAGCAAATGTTCATAAAAGTGAACAAAAAATTCCATAGTCCACCCATCAGGACCTAGACTTTGTCGCGGGAAAATGTTTTGAGCACCCTTTCTACTTCACCGGTACTAAACATGACTCTGAGAGCTATGTTATCTTCCTCCAAAAACATGACAGGGAACTCCTGAACACCCCAAATCTGATCCTCGATGTGAAAACCCCTCCACTCCTGAAAAAGGCCTTCAAAGTATTTCCCTACTTCCCCCTGAATCACCTTTGTATTATGAAATTGGTTTCCATCCACGCTGACATTCCATATGGTGTTTATTTTACGACGTACATTTGTGAATACGTGGAAACACTTTGTATTTTAGTCTCCCTCCCTTAACCAAAGAGCACGACTTTTAAGCCTCCACGTCTACTTCTACACCAGGAGAATCTTGCGTTTCTAGTCCTCCAAAAAATTGATGGGATCCCATCCCTCCTGATTCATGTCTCTCTCATCCATATCATCAAATATATGCTTAGTTTCTCGAAATATCTTTTGTAGTGCCAAAAATAGACCTCGTTTCTTTTTTCTTTCCCATACCCTGAATTTTGATTTTATACACTGTAAGTATGTGTCAAAAATGTCATGGGAGAAACCCCTTGTTCCCATTGTTAGGCCTTCAAGAATTTTGATACCAACGAATCAAAACCCTCATCCTCTAACCGACACCTATTGAATTTAAATGAGATTCCATTTAAGGGTTTTTCAAACTCCCACTTCAACATAATAGGGTGATGGTCAAAGATAAGCAAACCCTCCACCCACATTTTTACCATCCCCATATATTCCAATAGAGTTTCCTACACCATAAAATGATCTAATCTCTTCGATTTATATTCTTTCCCCCACTGGCCATTGTACTATGTTGGACAACTAACCTCCAATGGTAAGTCTTTTAAATGTGCCTCCCTTACCAAGTACGCAATGAAATCTTCCAATGGATCCACTCTGCAAACTTCACCCCAACACTCCGCTCTACCCAATGTATAGTTAAGGTCCCCCGCCAAGAGTATATGACCAAGCTTCAATACACTGTAGTCATCCATATTCTTCCAAAAATTTCCCCTTTCATTGTAAGGTGCATAAACATTTGCAATATGAACTTTGTTCTTGCAGCCACGGATATATCCTGTCAGAATAATCCCCCCAAAAAACTTGAAAGCCCTGAGGGACACCCACCGTGGATCCCACATAACCATCAAGCCACCCAATATACTCACTGCATCCGTAGCCAAAATGTGCCACTCTTGAAACATGGCATGGAAGAAATATATAGCCTTGTCAGCCACAATCATCGTTTACTAAATGAAAAGTATAAAAGGAGAGATATTTTGAGCAAAATTATGCAAAGACAAAAAAATTTCCCTTCCCCCCAAGTCCCTCATATTTAGTGATAAGAAAAGCATTAAGAACCACTATGAACAATATCCAATGCTCTAAGGACCCTATCGAACACCAACAACACAGGAACATCAGTGAAATTTCCCGAGAGTAATTCTCGATTGGAATCCGCGAGGGGAAGTGGTTTTTTCTTCAAACAAGGGTGTCCCTTGCCCTTCCTCGTTGTAATATTGCGAGCCGAAGCCGAGCTTATGATGATAGTGGGAGAACTAGGGGCATCTTGATGGGAAATAAGGCATACCATTTCTACCTCTGCGTTTAATAGCATGAACCCCAAGTCACTGCCTATGGATTTTTGGGGCGAGAGAAACAGGTCATGTTCAGGAGGGTCCGAAGACCGCATGTTGTGAGTTTTATAGGTCAATTTTGGCATCATCCCCTATGACCTCGTAAAACTGGAAATCATCCCCGGGACCAATGAAATATGGTCTATCATCCCCTTACATTTCAGTTGCTATATGCCCTAAGAGAAAACAAATAATTCATGGCTTCTATTGTGAGAGTTCAAAGGTTTCAAGTATATGTTATATCACTTATGAACTCACCAACGTTGCCTCTAAAGGGAATAAACACGTTGCATACGCAACTTTCTCCATTCAAGGGTGCACTGCAATGCACTTCCCGACATTCAAGAGTGCGTTGGTTACCTGGGAGCAAAATTCTCATTGTTCCAGGAATCTCCACATGGCAAGTGCCTTCTAGAAGAGTCCATATGTGTCAAATTTTGAATCCAAGTTTCCATCTAACACCTCTGAACTTTAGAACATGTCTTTCCTATTATTAGAAAGTCATTCATTGAGAAACTAGCATCAGTTTCCCTATAAATTGAGCACAAATACTAGTGCTAGGGAAGGAATAATTTTGGTAAAGAAATGTTGTTGGATTCTCATTTGAGAGAGTGAAAGTATTGATATGCTGCTGGTTTGATGTTGGATGTGATGAGGCTGGGATGAAGCTGAAGCTGGTGGCATCAAATCGATCATTGGTTGTAACCTCCCCCTTCTTCTCTTTAATAAAGATTGATGTTCATTTTCCCATTGTGTTAATGTGTTTGGTGCACGCATGTACAAAATCACACTAACTTAAGGGGTGTGGTTTACCCACTTAAGTGATTAGTCATAGGCAGAAAAAGAAGCAGAGTCAAGAAAGTTAGTGGAAAAAGCTAGAATCATAAACATACTCGATAGAGAAATAACATGCATATATAGACTAAAACTAAACTAAAACTAAAACAAACAAACAAAAGCTCTGAATAGAGTCAAACAACTACAATAATCCAAATGGTGGATCTTTGGCCCCTCTTACTGAGTGCTGGTAGGAAATGAGGATGAAACTTTAACTCTCTTGCCAAAGGGCCCTTAGAACATGGGTTCTAAGTACCGATGCAAGGATGTTTTTACTTCCAATATTGCCTCGGTGCAAAGTCTCCCTCTCTCTATTGTGGTGTACTGAACTTGTCGGATGGCCAACAATTGAGTCCCCTCTATATTCAGCTCCGGAACACACACTGCTAGTATTACTTGGGCAATTCTGGCCAGCATAACAATGTGTTCTCAAGTTCTTCATCTCATGGTGGCCTTATATAGGAGAATTCAAATCCTCCTTCCCTCTCTTGGTACATTGTGAATGGTGACCCAAGAGAGGGGGATGATTCCCTTGTGTGCCACAAATATTCCATTGTGTGCTCCCTTGATGTCTAAGGAGGCTTTGGTGGTTGTCCTTAGGTGGCTTCAATTGAGGAATCATTATCTTGGAGTGTGCTTTTTGTGGTCCTGGAAAGTAACTTTTGCCACTCCCAAGATTGCGTGCATTTCGGGTCAAAAGACGCATAAAGGCGCTCTTCACGAAGGATTATGTGCACAAAAGCATTTATGACTTGATCAAATTTGATTTTCCCTCAGACCTTAGAGATTTTTAAATACTTTCCATATTCTCTAATGCCTTCCAGCCCTGTAAATCCTTCTGCTTGACATAAAATAATGTCGTCTTCTGCTTGTATGATTTTCCAGTGTTAACAGTTGCCCCCTAATGTGTGAGGTCTAAGAAGAACTTTATAGCCGAAATACATTATAGTTTCTTTTCTGTATATTGTGCGTAGAGAGAGAGAGACCTGCGTGAAGCTCAGAATTGGAAACACCCTGCACCGGTTCGAAGAATGACCATGTCCTATGGGGACCCCTGTAAGCAAATATAATAAAAAATATATATAAATTTTCTACGAGGCGGGCATGTCCCATGCTCGTGATGTTGTGGCTAGTTAAAAAAATCTATTTGACAGATATATGTTTTGTCTATGTCACTAATATGGTAGTGATTTGGTGGTTGCTGACGATGACTGTTGATGCCCTCCGGGGCGTTTTTCTTTGACAATAGGTGGAATGTGGTACCCAGATGCGTAAAATTGGTATGGCATATAACTGCGCATTGTACGCATAGGTGTTGGCTGGGACCTTCCTGTGTAATCATTGCTGATAGAGATGCTTGTGAAGGCACGGGTCTTCGACGAATTTGATCAAAGTGCAATGGTTGTAAGGTACGATACCATCTTGACATGAAAGCTTTTGTTGTAGTCGAATGTCAGGAGGATCGATGACATCTGTGGGCAATGATGTCTCCCACAGTGCCACCCGAGGATGCCCCTTTTATGGAGAGGGGTGATCCAAGGTACCGCTTCCTTTTTGGAAAACAGGTGTTGAAGTTGACAAAAAGGAAGCCTCAACCGAACGAGGGGTCGCTCACATGAAGGGTCAGGGACCTGGATGTGATGGGTTTAACATAGGCATGTTTGTGAGGGGTGACTAAAAAATGATGATGGGGATTCAGTGGCCCAAGGTCAGAGTGTACTGAGCAGCTTGGCGGCAGTCATAGTTATTTCTGATGGGGAAATCCCTGGAGTCAGTAGGACTTCTAGGGTGGGTAAAAATTGGCTATGAATGTCATGGTGGCTTGTGCTTTGGGGTGTGATGCTTCGACCGAGGGTGTTGAGGGACTGCTGCCATGGCAGAAAATATGGATGAGAGGGTGGGGGACGTAGTGCACCATTTGCGGTCTTTGTACACTTACCAAAAGAATAAAATAATGGGGTTTGGTTTGTACAAAACACAAAGACGGGTGCCCCAAAACATGAAAGTGTTCGCTCACTCGTGCTGTGAGGAAGGTGTTTTGCTGAGGGTGGGGGCCCCATTGGTTGCTCTAATCTGTGGGGTAGATGAAACGGATGAAAAAGTATCGCAGATGGGATTATGCTGGTGGAGGTATGGTGGGCCAAATGCGAGGCGCGATAGTGCGCTTTTGATCTGCTTATATAATCTGGTCGTCTAGGAAGGGGGTTTTTATTTTTTATGGTAAAACTTGACCTTATGCATGGTGTAGGGATGGACATGGGGTGTTTCCCAGACTAAAGTGGTATGGCCATGGCATCACTTTTGCTGTGATATATGGTCTACTATGGGTGACGAGCGCCATGGTGGGGGAAGGCTCTATGGACCAACGAGGATGTTTATCATGTGTAGGGTGAGGTGATGATAAACACGGTCAGATATGTGGAACCTGTTGATCATAATCGGCTTCCTATTAAATTTTCATAGGCGATCTGACTTAAATCTCGCAAATCCCCTCTTGCAGCCTTAAAAAATCCTTTTTCTGGCTATCGCTGCCGTTTCCTGCACCCAAATCACATTATAAAAGGCCTAAAACCCACATCTGAAATCTATCAGGCCTAGCCCCTTCGGCCAAGCCTCTGCTCCTTTTCCTCCAAGTGGCCGAAAGCTAGAACCGAGTGTTAGCCTTGAAAGCGCTTATCGCGTATAAATATCTGGCGCGCCCACAACCATCGATCCTTACAGATCGAACGACATTCGCAAGGCTCCACCGTGCCCGTGGCTCACTATATTCATCGCCCAAACCATATCTCAGCCGTCCGTTCACCCGCTAATCCGACGATTCATATCTCACTTGCCCCGGTGGTCCCCGCCGTGCGCTACTCCAAAACCTGGTGGTATTTATCGCACCACCTTTCAGCGATGGGCGATAATTCTTGTTTGGCTAGTGATTCCACTCATTGCCCGACACGTGGCTCAGCGCACTATTGCAAAACTGCCCTCCATCGCGAGTTATTGTTCGACCAAGGATACAGAGCGATATGCGTGACAACCGTTCGATCTGAAGGTCTTCATCCGACGGTCGTCGCACTTCGAAGCTGCACGGGTGTTAAACCATGTCAACCAGGCCCTGGCCCACCATCTCATTGCCCTCCGATGCGTTTCCCACCGTCGATATCCTCTTGAGATGGGACGGTCCTGACCAAACTTACGCCACACCATTGTTGTGTATGGATTCTTAGATTGGTAAGCCCATGAATGGCTATGTTGTGTATCTGGATATCAGCCCAAGAATAAAACCTAAATTTTGAAGGACAAACTCAAGGAAACCCTAATTTGTCAAAGGGAGAAGGGTAAATTGGAATTACTTGTAGATATATCCATGATAGCATAAAAAACCTTATTTTGCATCTTTGGAGCAATTTTGAGGAAATTTGGAGAAAATTTGGGAAATTAAAAAAAAACTTTGAAGGCACATTTTCCAGAAATGTCATGTTTTGGACACTTTTTTGCAGAGAAGATTGTGGAAAATAAGAAAAGCATATTAGGAAACTGGATGAGGTTTGTGTTAAAAACATGCCAAAGAAACAAAAACCTCTATATTTTTTGCAAAACACCTCATGATTAGAGAGATATTTATCCATGTCTGAGGCCTATTTTTGCAGAAAAATCAGAAATTTTGGCACACAGAAAATATGCTAAAAATGCAGTGCCCTTGGCGCTGTGCTTTTTCTTGGAGCCTCTAATGGAAAAATGGTCACCACTATCATGTTACGAATGATGAATACATCAACCCTAGAAAGTTTCAAAGAATTTGGAGGAGAATTGGTCCCTCAAAAGTGCAAAAAACCACCAAATTTTCATGTTTCTGCCTCCTTTTTGACCTTGGCACTGCGCTAATACCAGTCTTGGAAAAAGTGATTTTTGACAAGGAAGATTGGCACCATTTTTAAAATTGAAGGAATATTTGGAAACTAGACTTAGATATCTTTCTAATGAGCTATCATGGAGCTGATTTGGACACCGGGAAGGCTTCCAAAATTTGATTGCATGATAGGCTATTTTTTCTGTCATGGCGCTGCGCTTTTGCCAGGAAAATGTCATTTTCATCATCTTCATAAAATTTTGATTTTTTGACTTTTTATTTTGGGAAATGAGAAATTACTGATGTAAAAGGTCAATATAAATGTAAATGTCATGTTTTTATTTTTATCTAGGGTAGATACATTAGATAAGTCCTCTAGAGGTCAAATAAATCAGTTTCCTCTCTTTTAGAGGAAAATTATTGGGTCTTTCTAGTCTTCAGATTATTGTTTGGGAGTAGGTGAAACTGATCCCTATCTCATGGATTCGACTCCTTGAGGCTAGGGAGAGTGTTTTTTAATTCTTTATCATGTATTTTCTTAGTCATTTGTAGAGGTTGGACTCACTTGGAGCTTTGGTATCTCAAAGACATAATTTTGTATAAGTTTGGCCTAAACATTAATGATAAATTTGCAGCTATTTCCTTGGGATCCATGTGGTATGATTTGTTTTATATAGTTTCTTCTTTGTGATCATTTGTATGAATGTATTTTAATCTCATAAACCATTTCCATGTCTATGATATTCTTAATTTCAAGTTGAAAGGCAGAATTCATGTTTTCATGCTCTGTTTTGGGGAATTTTGCATAATTTGTTTATTTTCTTCAATTTAGGGAGAATTCATCTTATATGCTCTTCCTAACTCCTCACTGGTCTATTCACCTCACCATAATCATCCTTTAAATGTAAAACCTTCTACCTACCTTGCCCCTTATAACACCCTGCAAATTTTGACCTAATTTCCTTGCCCTAGTTGTTTGACTCCTCCTGATCCAGCAAATCCCTACACAAATCAAAAATCAAAACCCTAGCTACTATACCTAGCCAAAAATATTCTTTCCCTAGTCATTTTGACTATGTTATATATGGAGTGAGCCCCCTCTTGGCTTAGTAGGGCTAGCTACTTGGCTAAGCGTGGTTTGAGATTACCTCGGAATTGCCTCTCTCAGCTTGAGGTTCAATTTGAGTGATAACAAGTCATAGGCAGAAAAATAAGTGAAGTCAAGGAAGTTAGTGGAACAAGCTAGATTCATAAACACACTCGATAGAGAAATAGGATGCATATATAGACTAAAACTAAACTAAAACTAAAACAAATAAACAAAAGCTTTGAATAGAGTGAAACAACTGCAATAATCCAAATGGTGGCTCTTCGGCCCCTCTTATTGAGTGCTGGTAGGAAATGAGGATGAAAATTTAACCCTCTTTCCAAAGGGCCCTTAGAACATGGGTTTTAAGTCCAGGTGCAAGGATTTTTTTACTTCCAAGATTTCCTCGGTGCAAGTCTTCGTCTCTCTACTGTGGTGGATTGAACTTGTTGGATGGCCAAAAATTGAGTCCCCTCTATCTTCAGCTCTGGATCACACACTGTTGGTATTTATTAGGAAATTATGGCCAGCATAACAATGTGTTATCAAGTTATTCATCTCATGGTGGCCTTATATAGGAGAATTCAAATCTTCCTTCCCTCTCTTGGTACATTGTGGATGGTGACCCAAGAGAGGGGGATGATTCCTTTGTGTGCCACAAATATTACATTGTGTGCTCCCTTGATGTCTAAGGAGGCTTTGGTGGCTGTCCTTAAGAAACTTCAAGTGAGGAATCATTGTCATGGAGTGTGATTTTGTGGTCCCGGAAAGTGACTTTCGCCACTCCCAGGATGTAATATCCCCTCTCAGGGATATCTCTAAAATACAAGCAAACTCCAACCAGAGATGGAATGGGAGGGCATTTACCAGATATTTCACCTCTGAAAAGAGGGTGAGATCTGGAGGCTATCTAGCCCTTTCCAGACTCTACCTAAGAGTATGGGGAAAACACACCAAGTGGTATAGAAACTGGAATGCTCGAGGATAAAAATAATAATAGTGCAAGCATACAATAGCATATATATATAACGTGTAATAGATACTCAAGAAATGCAGAGAGAATGCTAAGCCATTTTATTATACTGAGAAATATAAGTGAGTACAATAGGTGATCAGAGTGATGGCACCCAAACTTGCACAAGGCAAGTTAAGGAATACTCTCAGAAATGCTGCTGGAATGGCTGTTCTCTGATCTACATCCAAGCTGCTGGAAAATTGTCGTATAGCTACTACTGCTCGAACAAGATGAGTACATGGGACTGCTCCCCTACTCAGAATAAGCTGAAACTCTGGAATCAACCTCTACTCACCAAACCTAGAAAATCCTAGAGAGCGTTTCTGGAATGGACGACCCCCGAAAATCACCCCCTTGAGGATCCATGCTATCCTCCAAGGCTCTGCGCTGAAACTGAAGGGAATCTACCAAAATACCGCACCAAAATTTGCAAAAATCATCCAATAGGCAAGGGCTAGCCCCTCGCTCAATCTTCAAGCTCGAAACCTCCAAAATAAACCCAATTCGGAGCTCCCCAGTAATGGGCTGCGTCCCCTCTCTCAAGACTGCGCAGTCACTAGATGCACTGCTCCACAACCAAGCTTCAAGCTGATTCTCCTACAAGAATACTGATAGGAATGCCTCACCCGAGCGAGCACTCGAAGTCTCCCGGGGCTGAGGGTGAGATCTCCGAACGGAGACACTCGGTGCACTAAACAGTGTTGCAGACAAGCTAAACAACTAGCGTGCTCAAGTAGTTGAAGTGACCAGCTCAATATGCATAAACATTGAATGATCAAAATGAGAAGGCTCTCCTCTCTATATAGCGTTGGCCTCTCTCAAACCCTAATGCCCACCTCCTCCAACGTAGCCTCCCTTTTCCTCGTGCTCAACTTGGCTTGCGCAGCCCCTCCATGTGGTCTACGTGGGCCTCCTCTCTACGTGGTCTCTTGGCCCCCTTGGCTCATTTAAGTTACAAAGTTGTGTCTACTGGGGAGTGCACTTTATTTTTAGAGTGAGTTATGTCCCCCTCTACTCACTTTTATTTATAATATAACTACATAAGGAAAAAATTGACTAAATCGAATATTCCAATTAGCCATTTCTAATTGGGAATATTAAAGTCTCCCCCGGAAAAATGTTGCTTGTCCCCAAGCAACTGTAGTGATGGATGCTGCAAGATCTTCTCACTCTCCCAAGTAGCATCCTCATCCGGAAAATTCTTCCACCTCAAGCTCCGAAAATGTAGGTGGGCTGAAAATCTGATCATGGTAAGCATCATAGCCAACCCCATGCTATCCTTCTCTTCACTTATGACAAGTGTAGAGTGTGTGCTGATCCTAGGCTGCAAAATTATTGCCCTCAAATGGAAAAGTGAAGAACAATCCTCCAAAGAAGGCTCCTCCAACAATGAAGAACAAGTTGGCCCAAAACAATCCATCCATGAAGAATAGGACATGGTCATCCTGGAACATCCTAATGAGAAGTTTTCTAAAGGTTTTACATGATGATACATGATTCAAACAATTTCTCACAAGGATACAGTGCAGTCCTATCCACTGCAACTTTAGAAAATTACATGGCAAGTAATGTACATGATTCGTCACATCTACTAAAGGATAGTAAATGGCTGAATGTAGCAACAATACATAATCAAGCACTTTTCCTTGGCTGTACAATGGATGAATATCAATCTTATGGCCCACCTCAAAAGAGAACAAACATTTGGTTATGGTGGCCATATCTCCTCTCATGCTCCCATTAGAACATGTAGTGCAGAATTGTGAGAATTCTTCCCACTCAAGGACACATCCAGCTCATGCGTCTCCCTCATAATCAAGCCTCCCATACAAATCTGATCTATATCAACAAATGAAGACATGATCAGCAGCAAAATTAAGAAAATTCTGAAGGTTACAAGTGATGCAAGAAGGTACCAACAGCTTTCCCAGTAGCGACAATGCAGTTTTACAAGTTGCTGCTTGATAAAAGTACATGGAAAAATGCTTCTTTTTACATGGTTAATCATGCATGTATTTTATGTGATACATGCTATAGTGTAGAAACTAAACATACATGTGGTGATAAAACATTTTCCCAAGGCCACAAAAGAGATGGCTGCCTCCATCATGCAGATTGGCCCAATAAAACTCATGGAGCAATTTGACAAGCTTGCCCTCTTGTGAAGCAATGCACTGCATAAGAATGGTAAGAGTGTGCAAATCAATGAATGTATAAAAAAACTTCTCACCATATTCTGGAATTAAGATGGTACATGGGTCCATACATGAGTCCTCCATGGTGTTTTGGCATGCTATGAAGAAGAATGAACCATGTGCTGCAAGAAGATAATCCTCCTTATGCTTGAAAACCCAAGTCAAGAAGAATATGCCTTAGATGCCTCTATCATCATTACCTCCTATTTTTTCATCAAGTGCAACAAATATGAAGTGATCCTGGGACCTATGGGTTATGGATCCACCATATTTCTGCTGGGCACACTTCATCCATAAGTCTTTTCTCCCAAGTGACTGTGCTGTGAGCTTTTTCAAATTAGCCCCTGTCAATACTAAACTTTGTTCTTTGACATGATCCTTGTTAATTATTTCTTCAATAATGCTGCAAAAAATATGTAATACTCTCCAAGATGGAAGAGCTTCCAAATCATCTAAGACCAAGGAGACAATTCCATCTCCTCCTCCTGCAACATCATGTAAAGTGTGAGAGAAAATCTGCTCTTTCTCTCCCAGAAACAAGCAAAGCAACAAAACGTTTTGCTGCCTCCCCATACCTCCATAATACAACTCATGTGATGAAGACACAATGAATGATATGAGAATCACATCAACATCATGCACCCATACTCTATGCTGCTCAATGATGCAAGTATCTTTCCTCCTACTCTTAGAAAAAGTGTTTGCCAAGTGATGGCCAAACTCTTTCAAGAGTAACCAGCACAACCAAGCCTCCTGCTGCCCGGTATCATATATCTACAAGTAGCCTCCTAGCTCCTTGCCCATCAACCACACCCACTCAACCTCTTGTGGATGCTTCCTTCTTCTCCTCATCTTGGTACTCCACCCATGAGGGCTACCATCCTCCCAAATCAAATTCCTGTCTTTTCACTTCATGGGATTTTGAAATGAAACCTTCTAAAGGATCAATGAGACCCTATCAAGACCCAAATAGGTGGTAGGAAAAAAATTCCCATCATGATGTGTATGGCTCAAGGAATGTCCAACACAAGCATGAGATATGTTATCCATCCTAATATGTCCTCCATCTTCTATCTGCTCTTGTGAGAAAGGAAGAAAATCATTGCACTCCATGGTGTGTTGAAGTGCACCTCTAATGAGATCTCTCCTTGAGACCTCCCTCTCATCCATAGTCTTCCAAAACCCTTGAGGTCTTGGATCTGAAAGTAGAAGTTCCTCTTTCAGCTGAGAGGAGCTCATTGAGAAAGTGTCATCATGAAGGGAGAAAGGGGTTCTCACTGCAATATGTCTACCATCATTCTTCAAGACTTCAAACCCCAACCTCCAATGTGATATGCAATCCAGCAAAGGCTCATGAAGATGATGGTTTGTTTCCCCCTTGAAATTTTTCATGTTGCATAGCGTAGTGCAACCAAGCTGCTCTATAGTAGCAATGGGATTTGACCCTTGGTCATGCAAAAGTAAATCTCCACATTGATCAAAAGAATTTGTTGCAACAATGGAATGTGGAAATCTTTTCATACGTTGATGTGCATTTGGAACTTCTTGCAGGGCTGCAAGAGTCCCTTCCTCAAAAGTGTTGGCTGCCCCAACTGTTGATGCATGTGGTTGCTCCTGCATGAGTGTGACA
>CM076573.1:528502995-528598950 GCA_034641835.2 Pinus albicaulis | reverse complement strand
AGACCTCAGGTTGCATCAGCATTTCTCGGTTCACTGTTGACAGTTCTCTCAGTTTCTGCCAGTGTTGCCGTCCACCCTTATATGTTGCAGTTCAGCACAGCAGCATCTTATATGTTGATCCCCGAGTTGCGTGATTGTACCGTTTGATCCGCCTCTTATGATCAGGTACTTGGAGATTCAGTTACTTGATCAGACATCCAGTTGCACTATCTTTGATCAGCTTTCTATATGTGATACTTGGACATTGATACAGACTTGTCTTTCCAGGCCCTGCTCAGATGATTCATTATGTACTTTCAGTTCAGCTATACTTGTATACATGTTGGATCTATTCAGTACTTTCTATATGATGTATTTTTGACTGAGCATGGGTATGCCCGCCTCAACATGAGTTGACTCTGTTTTCTTTCATTGGTTTTTGGCAGGCTGAAATCTGGTGAAGTCCTCTCTTGTCCTTGCGAAGTTCTTTCTATGTGCATAATACATTTCGGCCATCATGTACCCCTTTTGACCTCATATATTAGGGGGCATCTGTTATAGCATCATTTCTCACCTTGACATGATTCATGATTGCTTCATGGCTTTTGGGCACCCATTCCTACAGACTTGGAAAAATTCACTTAAAAACAGTGTAAAATCCCCCATACGCGACTATGCCCGTACTTTTCCGCGTGTATACGCGAGTCCAGCTAGAATTTTCCGCGTATGCCATTAAAATGATTAAAATATATATAAAAAATCCCTAATTTCGCGCTGGGTCGATGGTTACTCAGGTAGTTCAACCACCCCAGCCCGTGGCCAACTGTTTCCAACTGCTGAAACTACTTGGAGGGACTATAAAAAGCCCTCATGTGTATGGCCTAAGGGAGGGAGAGAATTATTGATATTACATAAAAGCTATTCCTCTCCCCAGAAGAACTACAAACTAAACCAAGATTTTTTCCCAAAAAAGATTTGCCTCACTACTTCATTAGCCTTTGTTGGGATAAGTAACAAGAACCAAGAAATTCCTCCTTTCAGTTCAAAAATATGGACTTAACTTGGTTTAACTTTAAGGAGAAGGTCCATGAAAAGTGGAAATCCATGGGAGATACCAAAGGCTCCAAGATGATCATCCTCCAACAAAAACTCAAATTTAGAGAATGGAACCAAACCTCTTTTGGGAAAATAGTCTAGAACAAGAAGGATTTACATCACACTAAAATCATAGGTATCTAGGAAAGAATTATGAAGAAAGGTATTTCATATTCCCTCCAATCCCAAGAGGCCTATCTTATGGAATAGATGAACACCTAAGCAAGGCAAGAAAATATGTTCAAGAAACAAAAATATAGGATAAGATCGTTGCAAGACGGAAATGTTAACAAAACACTTCACCATTCAACTCATCCTCAGTGGAAGCATATCATGATTCATAGGCTCGAGATGAAAGCAATAAAATAATTACAAGACCACAAGGAGGTTGAGAATGAATTGGTAACTTTCTATAAAAATCTCCTTAGCGAATTTATTATAGATGGAAATGAGGCAAAAAAAAACCAATAATTAAAAAAATTATGAGCTTATTACTCAAGTTCAAAATCAAGAACTAATAAAGATAATATCCATTAACAAAGTTAAACAAGCAGTGATGGATATGGAAATAAGGAAATCATCAAGTTCATATGGCTCTTTAATGCATTTTTACCAAGAATTTTGGGACACAATCAACTTGTCTTTTTGTATGGTGAAAGGATTAAGAAAAATGAATGGAGATGTTGGACAAGGGTCCCCTAGGGTCAAAGTTGAGTCAACTTTGTCTATTTTTTTAAAGCGCGGCACACAGGTCAAGGGGCTTTGGGGCGAGTAAGGTATCCTTCTTTTTGTAAATGGTTAAAGGGTAAAACATGGGTTTCAAACCACAATTTGAGCCCATGGTTTGTGCACATTTGAATTATATAAATAGGCATGTAAGAGTAAAGACGGATAGAGAATCATAACTTGATAAATGATTATGTACTATTGATGTGATTTTGGGAAAGTTTTTGTCATAGGTCTGAGTAGAGATAGGCTCCTGCGCCTGTGTGCGCGAAGAACTAAGTCATTGGTTGTTTGCGAGGACTCTGCAGTTGTGTATGCAAGAGACTGAATTGTAATCATTCAAGATCTCACAATAAAGAGAAGTTTTGGCGAAAGTACTGTTTACTTGCATGATTGTTGTTTATGTTGATGTATTGATTTGCTTATAGATCTACTGCAGTTTACATTATTGATGCATACTTGTCTGAGTTGAATATATAATTGAGCAAGATTTGTATTATTTCTGTTACGAGTTTCTGTGAAATGATAAAATATATTTTTGTGTTTGCGCAAGACAATTTCTGTGTTTAGGGTTTTATTAAAGTTAGATCTGAATCGGGTTAAAAGGCACTTGCGTAGAACAGTAGTAGTTAGATCATATTGGAAGGGTTAGATCCACAACATAGTTCTCTCTCAGGGTGTGGAAACCTGGTTCCAACCCCCCCCCCCCCCATACTGCTTCGGGTGAGACTTTGGTCTGCACAAGCAGATCACTGCCGAAAGGGCCAATAGTTGGAGGGTTTTGTTGGTTGCACAGCACACTCTGAACCTGGGTCAGGACCCCTTAAGCCAAAAAATGGTTTCGTTCCCAGGACCAAGATTTTTTTTAAGGGAGATTTTATGTTTTGGCATCTGACTAAGCCTGAATTACAAGATTGGTTGGATAGAAATGTGCGCGAGTTCAAGATCCAAGGGAACTGGAATCCGCGATTATCGATTGTGTTGGCCTGTGACCATGCACAAGATGGAGAAGTGGCCCCTATAAGGAAATTTTGGATTGTGGTTCTTATGAACGGATAAGGCAACATCATATTTAAGAAAATGAAGAGTCAGAGCGGCTAAAATGAAGGCCAAACACTTCAAGTGCGGGTCAGGAGGACGTCCCGTAGTCAAAATATGAAAGAGCTCTTACCATTTACTTTTTTGCATCGCCAACCTCTCCGCTCATCACACTTCACTCCTCGCAGAGTATAACATTTACCCTCCGCTCTCCCATAACAAAAGTTCTGATTGCGATTTTCGATATAAGTTTGGCCCCACCTCTGTCATGCCACGTCATCTGCCACTCACCATAATCACACTTCGCTCTTCGCAAAGTATAACATTTACCCTCCACTTTCCCATAACAAAAGCTCTGATTGTGATTTGCGATATAAGTTGGGCCCCACCTCCGTCATGCCACGTCATCTTCCACTCACCGCAATCGCACTTCGCTCATTGCAAAATATAAAATTTACCCTCTGCTTTCCCATAACAAAAGCTCCAATTGCGATTTGCAATATAATTTAGGCCCCACCTCTATCATGCCACGCCATCTTCCATTCACTGCAATCGCACTTCTCTCCTCGCAGGTATAACATTAACCCTCCACTTTCCCATAACAAAAGCTCTAATTGTGATTTGCGATATAATTTGAGCCCCATCGCCCTGCCATGTCATCAATAGCCCTTCCATGGCCTTTGTTCTGCTCTTTTCAATGTTAATCAACCCGCTAACTCCATTATTTCTTCTACCATCCTCCCCTCATCTCCGCTCCCCATCACGCATCCAACAACTCATGATCTGTTTTGGGCCCCCCTCACCTTTCAAATGTTAACGACAGGCGGGGGGGGTCCGGAATGGTCGGTTTTGGAGACCGCCTCTGGTGGTACATGTTGGCCCGATGTGATTCCCACCCCCCCACCATCCAATACCACAAACCAGACAGGCCCCCCTCCGAAATCCGGTCTTCGGTTCTGCAAGATAAAGCACAGCTATGGTTTATTCAGTTGGTCCAAGAAATATCTACTAAAGCGTGAGGCATTCACAGCACAACTGGTTTTTCCATAACGGTTAGTGGAAATCATGAGAACAAGGGAGTGGAGTCTTCCGACAGCAGGAGGAATCAAGGAGTAGAAGCCATATTTCCCACCTGTTCACGGCCACTCCTCGCTGCCCCATTTTTAAGATTCCATCATTTGGCCTCCGTGGCCAACTATGTTTTTCTTTCACTGTTTGATTGTGATGTTTTGCTGGTGAAATCTTGATTTCACCCGACTCTGTTTTTATTTTCTGATTACGGGAGTGATTGCTTGATGCACGCTCTACGAGTTAGTTAGGATATTTTGATTCTCACATGTTTGGGGTTGATCATGAAAGTTTATTCGATCATATACCCTAAAGGGGAACACTATATGTAGAGAGTTCAGAGATGAAAGAAGGGTTTTTAATTTTGGAGAATTTTGCTGTAGTTCTATATGAATGTGCTCTGAGATACATATTTGGGAGAGTTTCTTTAAAATTAATATGATATACAGCGTTTTTTATTGGATTCCAGGTGGATCAATGAGTAGTATGTATCTATATTCTTTTTTTTATCAGTCATCTCATTTTTATGTGTAATCATCTTTCAATGTTCTGCTGCATTGATGATTCGTGTAATGTAGTTGTCGGTAGTATGCATTTTTATCCATGAATTCGTGTATGTATAATGTTCATGTGATAAATTTGTTGTGCTCCCTTAATTTGCGCTCCACGAATCTATGTTGTTGTTCATATTCCACTTACATCCACTTCCTCTGAGACCACGGGCGAAATATTCTTAATACTTTTAAGCCTGTGTCTCGCAAATTCCACCTCCTTCGTTCCTTCTCAACACCTCTGCATATCTTGAAAGTTTCTGCTCATTGTTTCATACTTGGCCCATTTGAAAGCCACCCAGCAATACAGCTTCCTAAGCCCTCTCGCCATATAGGGTAATTCACATGAACCATAATCCGAAGTCTTCATCATTTCTGGACCACCAAAACCATTATTCTCTTTATCCATATTCTGTCAGAGGCATCCTTATAGATTGTCTACATCTAACCTCTTATTTCAAGATGTCCTAGGCACTAGTCTTTTGCAACTCAAGGCTGACTCTAGGAGCTACAACATCTTTTGGCGTCATTGCCGGGGATACAAATGAAAAAACATTTTCCATGGGAGACGACATAAATTCCACCCTTCAGACAGGGGATCAGGAAGGGTTGGGAGTTGTGTATTCCTCACCTTGACAACTCCACTGTAAAATAGTCCTAATCAGAAGTAATCCTAGCTTTCACCAAGCCTCACACCATATTCATATCCACCATATACCCCCACCTCTAAATCAGATGGTTGTGCCAGGTTTCCTTTTGAACAAGTATGTACCCTTGGCCCTCCCTCGGCCTCTAAATGATATGCCACAATACTATCTAGAGTTGTTGCCGCGGTTTACAAGGGAAGATAATGCTCTGGCACAGAGACATATCGAAAACTTTTGTGCCTTTGCTGAGAATATGAATGTAGAGCACTTAGATGTGGTGTTAAGGCTTTTCATCCAATCCTTGGATGGAGAAGCTCGGAAGTGGTTCAAGTCTCTAGTCAGAAATACAGTCCACACTTGGGAAGAAATGGAAAAAGAAATAGAAAATTTCTTCACATTAAAATGGGGAGAAAAGAGGGACCATGGATACGTTCTCATAGAGTTCAATGCTCTAAATAAAATACACAATAAGGATGTAACAAAATTCATAAAGCAGTTCAATAAGCTCTATGATAAGCAAGACCACATTCAACCTCCTCTATACTTGGAGGGAGAAGTGGAGGGATAGGCCAAGGAAGTCACACAGAGCTAAGAAGATCAATTTCTTGCCTACTCTGATGATGCTGAGGGTGAAATCATCCTGCAAGGGGAGCAAGAGGAGAAGGAATTCCCTCTATAGGATCAAGATATTGACAATTACTGTAGACAGTTCATGGATTTTATGCAAGCTCAAATCCACAATAAATATGACCTCAGGTCCTCCAAGAAGAGAACCCAAGTGCAAGAACAAAATGAATAGTCAATATCAAGAGAAAAAACCCCTCCTAGTCTTTCCATTAAATGAAAAAAGCCATTAGAAGAGTCAGCCCCTCATAAGGCCACTGCATCCACTTTCACAAAGCAAGAAGTTGATCCTCCCAAAAATGAGAAGTCCACATCTATACCCTTGAAACTGCCTGACCCTCCTAAAGAGTAGTTCAAAGAATCCATTACAAAAAAATCGCCCACACCTTTTAATCTCCAAGAAGAACAACCCATGGTGGTTTTTGGACTTCATGTAGAAAACCAGTTCCTAGCCTATTCTGAAGAAGAGGGAGGTGAGCTTACCCTCCATGAAGAAGGGGAAGAGCTGGAGTGTTTCCCAAAGGATAGCTGATCAAGGTGGATATTGATGGCCACCCGCCTATTCCACTTGGGGCCCAACCATTGTCTCTTTCAGTTTTTTAGTTTCGAAACAACTTACTATTTTTAGCAATTTTTCGAGTCCTGAACTTCTGGAGCCGTTTTGAGGCTCTAAACGACGTTTTTTTTTGCATCGCTTCTCCAGAAAATATGTTTCCATTCCAGAATTGATATTCGCAGTTATAAGTTGTAGTCCTCATATAGATCTTTCTAATTATGTATCATGTGTGTCAAACGGAGATAGTATGCCAAAGTTACGATGTCGGGAAGTTGAAACACCAATTTACCCAAACGGGGCCCATAGTTTTGGCGCTTCATCTCCTAGGGTTAGGTTTTTGGATGTTTAAGGTTTTCCATTGTTTCTCTATAATAAATAGGGCCTCGAGCCTCATTGCATTACAGTTCAAAGGCATGTAGCTGCCACATCTCTTCTCAGAAATAAGCTACCAGCGCCCTAACTAGTTTATTTCCATTCTGTCTGTAAGCAAATTTTAGTTCTTTGATATTAATGAAATGAAATGTTATTTCCACTGCATCTTTGTATTTATGGTTATATGTGTATTCTGTTGCGCTCATGCATAAATCTGGATTAGTGGTATCAGAGCGATCTTCTTTTTCTCAATCCTTCTTTGCATGTCCCCAACGAGGTCGGGGTATAAGGAGTTTAGGGTTCGATCTGGTTGAACATTTGCAATATTAGCCTCACAAACACTGACGACCACCCATGGGGGACGAAAAGAAAGATAAGGAAGCAGGAGATCCTATCAAAATATTGCTCGAGAAAACCCTCGAAAAACAAAGGAACATGATGATGGATAACTTTGCCCAAATCCTTCAACGACTTACCATTGGCGGCACATCCGCATCTAACAGTCACTCTAGAGGCACAACTCCCTTTAAGGTACAAATAAACTTTGACATTCTCATATTTGAGGGTCAAATAGATGCAGATGTCGTAGATAGATGGTTGAATCTATTAGAAGTATATTTCTCTGTTCATGACTTTTCCGACTGGTAGAAGATTATTTTTTCACTCCTCAAAGCTACCCCCCATGTCAAGGACTGGTGGGAAACCCACTGTGAGAAAAAGGACGAGACAAAACCCTCTTTGTTCTCAGTCGTACCCACTTGGAATTATTTCTGAGATTTCATCAAGGAAAAATACTATCCCGTGGCGAGCTATGAGGACAAGTACATACAATGGACAACGCTACAATAACAAAGGGATCAAGATGTGCATGCGCTGATGAATATGTTCCATGCCTTGCGTACAAAGTTGGGTATCAAATATTCGGAGAAACATTTGGTGCTAAAGTATTGTAGTTGTCTACATAGATACATTCAGGAGGAAATGGAGTTCCTCTACATCTCCTCGCTTGGTACGGCATACTGGTATGCTTCCAAGATTGAGCAGAAATTCAAACAGAAGAAGCGAGACTTTGGATCTAGGAATCAAAAGAAAGGGAAAGGTGCCCCCAAACCACAGAATAAAGGACAAATCCAAGGCATGGTAGCCTAATACAACCTTCCAAAGCCACAATCAAAGAACAACACCACGAAGCCAAATAAGGACATGGGAAAGTGGTGTGAGTTCCATAAGAGCTCCACTCACAACACAAGTGAGTGTCGGGCCAAGCATTCATTGGTGGCCGAGATGAGGGCTTCTGAATCAAATGCATGCTCCGACTCTGAATCAAAACCTGACAAGGGGAATGACAAAGGGAAACAGATTATTGATGCGGAGCCCAATTCCACTGTTTCCACTACGAAGATCCATAAGGAGGAACTGGAAGATTCAGAGGAGGAGGAGTGTCTCTTCCACTCCTAGATGTGGGTAAAGGGTTTCCTGCTACAGCTCATTGTCGACAATGGGAGCCAAAAGAACCTCATTTCAGTAGACGTCGTGAAGCAGTTGGTTTTGCCGACCACAGCACACCCACAGCCATACACCATCGAATGGCTTCACCAAGGACGGGATCTTCGCGTCAGCCAGTAGTGCCTCCTTCCCTATAGCATCAAGCCCTTCACGGATGAGCTATTATGTGACATTGCTCCTCTTGATGTTTCTGATGTATTATTAGGCCAACCATACTTATGGAAGCGATAGGCTATGTATGAGTCTCAGCCTCGTGTTGTTATTGTTACTTTGGGAAATAATTTGTACAGGATACTAGAGGTTCCACTGCCTGTCGCTATCTCTTTGGTTACTACAAAACAATGCAGTAAGCTTATTTCCCAAACCAAGAAATTTTTTTTCCTGGTGATCCACCCCCAGGGAAAGAAGAATACTGTGGCCACAACCTCCAGACAGGGCTCCTCTGCACGACAACAACAAATAAACAAGTTTGTGGAGGAGTACGGGGACATCTTCACCTCAACCACAGGGGTTCCTCTGCACTGTCAGGTTAAGCACCCCATTGATATGACCCCAGGTGTGCCGCTACCCAATGGACCGATCTATCAGCGCTCTGTTCTAGAGAACGATGAAATCAAGAGGCAGATTCAGGAGCTGTTGCGGAAAGGTCACATCCGGCCAAGTTCATCGCCCTGTGGGAGCCCAATCGTGTTGGTACAGAAGAAAGATGGGACTTGGAGACTCTATTTTGACTATCGGGCACTGAACAAGATCACTGTCTGGAATAGGTACCCAATCCCATGGATTAATGACCTTCTGGACCAACTCAAAGGGGAAAAATATTTTAGCAAGATCGACTTGAAGTCTGGGTATCACCAGGTACCAATTAAACCTTCTGATGTGTGGAACACTGCCTTCAAAGCTAAGGAGGGCCTTTTCGAATGTTTGGTCATGCTTTTAGGGTTGACGAATGCTCCTGCAACCTTCATGAGGTTGATGGATGACATCTTGCAGCCATTCACCAACTCATTTGTAGTGGTGTACTTGAATGACATTCTGATCTTCAACCAGACTTGGGAAGATCACCTCCACCACATCTGACAAGTCCTCCAAACACTGTGGCAACACAAGTTGTGTGCCAATTTGGAGAAGTGCACTTTTTGCATGACCCAGGTTCAATATCTGGAATACATTATTGATGAAAGGGGGGTGCATGTGGATCCAACCAAGATCCAAGTCATTCGAGATTGGCCAGCCCCAACCACTCTAACAGAGCTTCGCATCTTTCTGGGCCTTGCTAATTTCTATCACAGGTTCATGTTGGGATTCTCTCATATCACTTGGCCCTTGAGTCAAGTCACCAAGGAAGGAGCGAAAGCAAAATTCTTTTGGTCAGAATCTCAACAGAAGTCGTTCGTAGAATTGAAACATCGCCTCTGTTTTACTCCAATTCTCACATTACCTGACTTGCAACAACAATTTGAGATCGAGACAGATGCCTCTGACTATGGTATTGGGGCAGTTCTTACTCAACAGGGGAATCCAGTGGCATATCACAATGAGACATTGTCCGACACAGTTTGAAAATATCCCACTTATGACAAATAAATGTATTCCATTGTGCAGGCTTGTTGACAATGGAAGCATTACATTTTGGGGAAGGAAACAATCATCCACATAGACCACCGACCCTTGCAATTCATACAAACACAAGGGAAGTTGTAGAACGATCGCCATCAGAAGTGGTCCACATATCTACAATAGTTTCATTTGAACATCAAGTACAAGAAGGGTAGCACCAATAATGTTGCAGACTACCTCAACCGACCACCAATCGTGGCGCTAACCACCATTCTCAACTCTTATGGGCACGAGACTTCTGATTGGCCGCTTCTCTACAAGAGCGATCCAGAATTCGGCCACACATACAAGGTACTCTTGGGGGGTGCCCAAGTTCCAAATTTTCACCTCCAAGATGCACTATTATGTCACCTGGGACACCTTTGTGTTCCTTCAAGCAAGTGTGCCAAGATGATATGGGAAGCACACTACAGTTGATTTGTTGGGAATTTCGGGGTCGAGAAAACAGTGGCAGTACTGCAGAAGTATTTCTATTGGTCGAACCTTCGATAGGATGTCGGGAAGTACATCAGATCCTGCATTGCTTGCGTCTTTTCCAAACCGACCATCAAGAAGCAAGGCCTATATACTCTGCTACCTACCCCTAGTCGACCTTGGGAAGCCATCTCCATGGATTACATGTTGGGCCTTCCTTCTACTAAGCATGGAAACGACTGTGATTTCGTGGTCGTCGACAGATTCTCGAAGATGGCCATTATGGTGGCCTGCAAGAAGAATATCACAGCAGAAGCCACTGCTAAACTCTTCTTTGAACGAGTGTGGGTGCACTTTGGGATCCCACATTCTATCATATCATATCAGGACCGCAGGTTCCTCAGCAGATTTTGGTCCAGCCTTTGGTCAATGTTGGACACCAAGCTCACCAAGTCCATAGCATTCCATCCCCAAACTGATGGCCAGACAGAGTTCGTCAACAGGATGATTGTACACATTTTTTTCATGTACAATTCAAATAATCCATGCACATGGGATGAGAGTATCCCCTATGTAAAACATAGTTATAACCGGGTTCTCCACAACTCAACCGGCCACAGCGCCTTTCAGGTGGGCTTGGGATTCCAGCTGCTATGTCCCATTAACGTAGCCATGCCATTTGCGACTACTCAGGACGATTCAGCTCATGTCCAGTCTGATGCTGACAAAGCGACCATCTTTATCAAGCGAATTCAGCACATCCACCAACAAGTTCATGACATATTGGACAGAGCCAATGCTAAGTACAAGAAATGACATGATCAACATCGGGTGCAACACAACTTCCAGGTGGGTGACAAAGTTTGACTACATTTGCAAAAGGAGCGCCTCACCGAACCCCACCGCAAGCTTTGCCCGCTCTGATATGGGCCATACACCATCACCAAGGCTGTGGGGAAAAATGCCTTCAAGCTCATTATTCCACCATTCCTTGGTTTGCACCTAGTGTTCAATGTGGACCGCCTTCGTCCCTACTTCCCACCTCTACTAGACACCTCTGACATTGCCGAACAACTCACACCAACAGATTTAAACCCAAACTGCATGGAACAGGCCACCACAGATTGTATCATGGACATGCAAATCAAGAACACTCGCCAATAGAAGATCCAACTGTATCGGGTTGTCAAAGCTAGCCAACTCCTGCACCAAGACAAGTTGTTCACCATGGACCAAGTTTAGCATAATTTTCCTCATCTCATGGAGGAACTCAACGCAATGGTGACCATCTATTCCTAAGGGTGGAGGAATGATCCAGGTGGATATTGGTGGCCGCTCGCCTATTCCACTTGGGGCCCCACCATTGTCTCTTTCAGTTTTTCAGTTTCAGCACAACTTACTATTTTTAGTAATTATTCGGGTCTTGAACTTCGAGAGCCGTTTTGAGGCCCTAAACGACGTTTTTTGGGCATTTCTTCTCCGGCAAATAAGATTACATTTCGAAATAAATATTTGCGGTTAGCCGTTGTAGTCCTCAGATAGATCTTTCTAACGATGTATCATGTGCATCAAACGGAAATAATATGCCAAAGTTATGACCCCGGGAAGTTGAAACACCAATTTACCCAAACGGGAACCATAGTTTTTGCGCTTCATCTCCAAGGGTTAGGTTTTTGGATGTTTAGGGTTTTCCATTGTTTCTCTATAATAAATAGGCCCTCGAGCCTCATTGTAACACAGTTCAGAGCCCTGTAGCTGCCACATCTCTTCTCAGAGATAAGCTACCAGTGCCCTATCTAGTTTATTTCCATTCTGTCTGTAAGCAAATTTTAGTTCTTTGATATTAATGAAAGTCTTAGTAATTATGGTTATATGTGTATTCTATTGCATTCTTGCATAAATCCGGATCAACAGTGCTAAAAATCAACAGTAGTTTGGTGATCCAAAAGCAGCAGAACTTAATTGTCTAGATCCACAAGAATATCCTCAACAAGCAGTGTTTCCTTCAGAGGTTAAAGACCAATCAGATTTGCATGATTAAGACCATCTCTCAAATTCTCTTTCAGTAGTACAACATATTGTTACAAATCATGTTCCTTCACCCGAAATCAATGAGAGTTTGCAGCTCCCTTGCAAGCTTCCATGTGAGAAAGAGAATGATAAAGAACACTTAGATCACTTGACTACCATGGATAATGAGGAAAAACAATTGGTTCCCTCGCTTTTTGAAGAGAATCAATTTCAACACACAAGCAAAGCAGCATTTTGGAATGAGGTTTGTGTTCCTATTACAAATCTCCTAGAAGATCCTATGTTGCATGTTTACCATGATCCTTTAGTCAGTATATTGCAGTCATCAGTAAAGGAAGAAGATGATGTATGTATTAGGATGTTTGTCCTACCATGACAAGGTAAAGTTAAAAATTGGTTTGAGAATCTTCCAGCTGTTAGCATGAGCAATTTTCATCAATTCATGCAAGTTTTCCTAGGGAAATGGGTAATCATGGGAAATGTCTTTCTTATCATAGAAGAGTATGAAAATTTAAAAAGGCAATCGGGGGAGACAGTACAGTATTTTTCAACCAGGTTCAATAAGGTGTATCATTCAATGCTCGCTGATATAAGGCCACCCCTAGGAGTAGCTCTCTTGCAATACCCAAATTCCTTTAATCCAGGGATGGCATTCCAAGTAAGAGAAAGGGACACTGCAACCCTTGAAGAAATGAAAAATGTTGCAGTTGATGTGGAAGTGAACCTGATGAACAGAGAGGCGAAGTTTAAAACAAATTAAGAATTGATCTAGTTTGATTCTTTACCTTTATGCCTTGATTCATTAAAGAAAATGCAAACATGTTCCGAGTTGTTTGAATACATGGAGAACACATGTGCAGTACCAAGTTGTGAGGTTGGATCAATTGGGTCAGCATATTCAGAAATAGGTCAAGTGTATCTTGATCCAGTGGCTATCTATATTGAGAATTTTTTCATCACAAAGCCACCATACCTGTTCAACACTTTTGTTGTGGTTCAAGTTTTCCAAGCTCCTTGCAATGAAGATGAGGCTGGGAATTTCTATCAAAAACCATCAACAGGTTTGCTCATGATTTTGGTCAAAAACAGTGAAAGAACAAATTTATTAGAGCAGTTGCTTAATTGGTTACACTGGCATTATTGTATCATTTAGAATAAAAATAATTCCAACAGATTAGGGTAGGTAGGTGTGCAAATAAGCTCAGTGCTATGAGCATATTTCTAGTTTTAGTTTTAGATTGCTTTGCAGTTTTCAGTTCAAGTGTGTTTCAGATTTCAGTTTCAGCTTGGGTCAGATTTCAGCATTCGAGATTTTCAGGGTGCGGCAGTGATTTCTGTTTTGATAGTTCACAGAGCACAGCTCAGGTGCAGTTTCAGTTAAGATTTATAGTATGCATTTACGACTCAATACGCCCAATAAAGCACATGCATTCAGGTCTGCAGGTTCTCAATGCACTTAGAACAGCACATTGTCCCAGATGGAGCCAAATGTTGGCCTATGACCGCGCACAAGGTGGATAAGTGGCCCCTATAAGGAAATGTTGGCTTGTGGTTCTTATGAATGAATAAGGAAACAACAGAGTTAAAAAATCAAAGAGTCGGAGTGACTAAAATGAAGGCCAAACACTTCAAGCACGGGTCGGGAGGACGCCCCGTAGTCAGAAGATGAAAGAGATTTTACCATTTACCTTTTCTCATCACCAACCTCTCTGCTCCTCGCAGAGTATAACATTTACCCTCCGCTCTCCCATAACAAAAGCTCCAATTGTGATTTGCGATATAAGTTGGGCCCCACCTCTATCATGCCACGTCATCTTTGATTCACCGCAATCACACTTCGCTCCTCGCAGAGTATAACATTTACCCTGCGCTTTCCCATAAAAAAAGCTCCAATTGCGATTTGCGATATAAGTTGGGCCCCACCTCTGTCATGCCACGTCATCTTCCACTCACTGCAATCGCACTTCGCTCCTCGTAGAGTATAACATTTACCCTTTTGCTTTCCCATAAAAAAAGCTCTGATTGGGATTTGTGATATAAGTTGGGCCCCACCTCCGTCATGCCACGTCATCTTCCACTCACCGTAATCACACTTCGCTCCTCGCAGATTTTAACATTTACCCTCCACTTTCCCATAACAAAAGCTCCAATTTATATTTGTGATATAAGTTGGGCCCCACCGCCCTGCCATGTCATCAATAGCCCTTCCATGGCATTTGTTCTGCTCTTTTCAGTGTTAATCAGCCTACTAACTCCACTAGCGCTTCTTCCATCCTCCCCACATCTCCACTCCCCATCACGCATCCGATGGCTCAATATCTGTTTCGATCCCCCCCCCCCCCCCCTCACCTTCCAAAGGTTAACGATGGGGGGGGGGGGTCTAGGATGACGCAGTTACCAGGTGGACTCCAAAGTAGATTCAGCAATTGGAAAAATCCAGCAATAAGATCACCCACACAGTAGATCACTAGATCGACAGCATCTTGGGTGGATTTGTCACTGAATTTTCTATTGATACCTTTGTGTCATATTTTGAAGTTGAAAGAAGGTTTTTCAAAGGTCCTCGAGGTAAGTTCTTGTGCTCTTTAAAGTTGTGGGTTAAAAATTTCCTATGTGAAAAGGGTACTCTATGCAACCATATTGAGTGAATGTTCATAAGAGGTCAACCTAACTCTACGCACACTGGGAAAATTTATAACACCGGCCCGGACTAAGATTTTGTGTACAATCCCCTCAAAGAAAAATCTGATAGTGACGAAAAGTTTGAAATAAGTAGTTATGGTAAATCAACACACTCTAAATAAAGGACTACAACTGTGCTTCAGATCCCATCCACCCCAATCTTAAATCTGCCTCACACTCCACTCCATCCCACTCCACCCACCTCCGCTACTAGTATCTGATATGGTTAACTCTATTAAGATGCAGACTTTTAAGGGTGTCGGGAATGAAGACACTGAACAATTATGGTTAGTCGCAGAAGTTGTGTGGAAGGCACAGCAGATTAATGATGATGATTTTAAGAAGGCGCAGCTCGCTACCGCATTGCAAGAACTTGTGTTGGACTGGTATAAGAGGTATGTAGAAAATAACCCAAATCCGACAATAAGATAATCTCAAAGATGCATTAGAGGAACAGTTTCGAAAGCCAAATTCATATGTTCAATGTGTTACCGAATTAAAGGATATTCATCAGGAAGTGAATGAGAGCGTATGGGAAGCAGATCAGTGGTTAAAACATATCATCAAAGAGGGGGGAGTCTTCACTATTAGTGATGATCAACATAAAGAATGGTTCATTGCAATGTTATTACCGCATATGCACATGCTTTTGTCTCAACAAAATATCACGTCCCAGGCCGAAGCTGTGGAAATCGCAATGAAGTTGGAGGCTTCTCCAGTTCAGAATGCGTAGGTCGGGGTTCAGCAGATTCAGAGTCAATTGGCTACCCTACACTTAGAATTGCAAAGCTTGCGGAAGGAGAATGGGAAGGACGTGTGCGCAGAGATATGGTGTGTGTGCTGAAAAGTTGAAGGACACTACAAGGATCAATGCCTCGTATTTGGTGAATATCTGGCAATTGGGGGACACAGTGCGATCAAACCTAAACCAGGGGTTGGAGCACTGCCAGGTTCGAACCCTCCAATATGGTGGGAAATATGTCAAGTAGTTGAACAACACCCTACATACTATTATCCCAAGTTGCACAAATATATTCCAATGGAAAAACAACTCTATTTCAACTTTTGTTGATATCTAGGCCATGATGAGAAGCATTGTCACAGTTTTTACCTAATGATTGACCAAGTTGCGATCTATAGGATGCAGTCAGAAAATAGAAGTCCAGATTCACCCACATCACCTTCTAGGCGTAGGGGATTTCAGGGTCGAGGGCGTGGAAGAGGAGGAGGATCTGGTTGAGGGAGATGCCAGATAATATATTATAATTGTGGTAAATTCGGCCAGTTCGTGCACGACTACACAAACCCAACACAACAATCATGTAGGTATTGTCGGCAGTTTGACCATGTCATTGAATATTTCCTAGTGTTGTTTGCGAAGATGCAGGAGAATAAGACTGTGACATCTACATGAGACGTTTAGATGATGAGGGCAGAGCCACGTGATGAAGAGCCTAATGTTAATATTGTGAACAAAAGTCATGTAACAGTTGGTGAAAACAAAATTGAAGGTAAGAAACTTGTTACAGATGTCTCAGTTCGGAAAGCTCTTGAGAAGAAGGAAGGATTTAACTTGCAAAAGGAAAAGGATTCTTTTAATGAAGCAAAGAAGGATTTTATGGACCCTGGTGCGTCAACATCAAAAGTAGTGATTAAACCTATTGATATTACAGAGGTGACCGATTCAGCTGAGCTAAAAATGTTCCTACAGGATTGTATTAAGATTATGTGCAATAAGAAGGTGGTTGAAAACTTGTAAACACTAATTGATGATGGCGTTGAGAAGGAACAACCCCTGAAGGTACAACCTCAGAAGGAACAGAAGGTTGTCAACAAAATCTACAAAATAAAGAGAAGGAATGGACAGGAAATACGCTTGACTGCTCAAATAGGAGAGTTTGAGATGGATCAAGTCATTCTGGATATGGGATTTGATGCAAATGTACTACCTAAGTAGACATGGAAAAGAATGGGATAGCCTAAGCTTGAATGGTCCATAGTTCAACTGCGCATGGCTAACCAGCAAAATATTATCCCAATGGTAAGACTCCCTAGGGTATTGGTTGACATTGAAGGATTCAAGGTGTTTGCTGACTTTGAAGTCGTCAAAATTGTTGATGATACAAACCCATATCCTGCATTGTTAGGCTTAGACTGGGCTTTCAACATGGATGCTATTATTAACCTCAAGTGCAGGAGCATGGTAATTGAAATTAATGGGACAAGGGTTGTGGTCCCTCTGGATCCAGTAGAAAGAGCAAGATACACAGAGTTGGTGCACGATGACTATGTCGAGGATGATGTCGATCATGTGTACAAATTCACTGTGAAGGACGAGGATTGGATCAATCCCACAATAGATGGTTGGCTTAGTTGGGAGAAGGATATTTCGTGCTTATCAGACTTGGATGAAGAATTGGAAAACTGGCAGAATTTCTTACACGAAGTATCCACATTGCATTGTAATCGAGCTACCAGATCTCTGTGTTGTATATCTTTTGATGTACGTGAACTGCCCTATTATGATTGTATAGGAGATGTCAATTTGTTTTTAGATGCAATGGAAAGAAATGTTCTGGAGGAACAGCGGTTCCGCGCACTCAATTTAGCTCTGCGCTCAACCCTAGCGCGCTGATGGGGAACTCACAAAGAGAATATTGCTACCTAGAAGGACTACCATCGAATGTTGCGACTGCGATTTGGTAGCCCCATCACTCGAATGAAAGGAACATACTCAGGCATAGAGGATCCACGCATTCATTTAGCTAGTTGGACTACAATTTGGGGAGAAGAGCTGCAGCCAAAATGGGTTCACATATTCATCAATACATTATGCAGGGTATCCATGAATTGGTACTTGGAGACTGAGCTGCAACATGGTACTGTTGAATGGACTGCGCTGAAATAAAGCTTCATTTTGACTTGCAGCTTTGAAAGTGGGTTCCATAGCCTTGATGAGGCATTACAGGATATTCAAGATGTTATCTTTGATATGCCGAAGGAATCGGTGGTATGGGCCTCACCAGAATGAAATGCGTAGTTGGAGGCTGCATTTGAATGTCAAAATGTGACTACTTAAGACAATGAGGAGGATCCAAGAAATATTAACATCCCTGAGTCTGAAGGGTCAACGCGCAATTGTTGGACCTGAGATTGCACTACCAGACATTACTAAACCTATGAAAACAAGGCAGGTTAATATTGGAACAGATGAACAACCCAAGTTTGCCAAAATAGGAGATTACTGGGATGAAGATACAGTGGGTAAGATTGCAGAGCTCCTCACTGAGTATCAGGAGTTGTTCACTACTAATTTTTCAGAGCTAAAAGGGATTATTGAAGATCTTGGTGTGATGAGGATCACCTTGAAATCGGATGTTAGACCTGTCAAGTAGCGCCCTTACAAATTGAACCCAAAGTATAAGCAAAAGGATAAGGGAGAATTGGAAAATATGGTTGTTGCAGGAATTATTGAACCAATAGAAGATTCAGATTGGGTGAGTCCCATGGTAATTCAAGAAAAGAAAACAAAAGGTGAAATAAGGATTTGTGTTTACTTGCACAAATTGAATGATGCATGTGTGCATGATCCTTTTTCGACCCCATTCTCATATGAGGTTTTGGACAATGTAGGAGGGTAGGAAGCCTATTCATTTACAGATGGATTTTCAGGATATCATTAGATAAGGATCTCGCCTGAAGATCAGAGAAAAACTACCTTTGCAACAGAATGGGGTTCATTCCAATATATTGTGATGCCATTCAGATTGAAGAATGCGCCAGCCATATTTTTCGCGTGTAGTAGTTGCTGCTTTCAAAGTATACATCCACAAGTTCTTAGAAGTATACTTCGATGATTGGACTATTTTTGGGCTTCTGGATCCCCCGACGAATGTGAAGCAATTGCGCTCGATCTTGGGACATACTGGATATTATCGGAATTTTATTCAAGATTATGCGAAGATCACTGCGTCGATGGAGAAGTTGTTGAAGAAGGACCCCAGTTTTTGTTGGGATGAGAACTGTTAGAAGAGTTTGGACATACTCAAAGAGAAGATGGTAAGTGTGTCTATCTTGGTATTCCTAGATTGGAAAAAGGAATTCCATGTAAATATTTATGCTTGAACATGTATCGCACTAGGATTTGTATTAGCACAGCTAGGTGTTGGAGATAGCGATCATCCGATTAGGTTTGCAAGTCGGAAGATTTCAAATGTTAAGCACAATTATTCAACTACAGAGCAAGAAGGGCTAGATATAGTGCCTGCGTTGCAGAAGTTCCGGCATTATTTGCTTGGAAGTCATTTCAAGATGTTCACAGATCATTTGTGAACAAGCTTGTGTTGGTAGGGAAGATCTGCAGGTGGCTCCTCTTGTTCTAGGAATATGATTTCGAGGCGATTGTGAAACCTGGAAGGTTGAACACAGGACCTGACCACTTATTGCACATTGAAAGCAGTGAAGAGCCAACTAATTTGGAGGAGGGATTACCGGACGCGCAGTTGTTTACTATTAAGATATTTGATGATCATTTTGCAGATATCATCCATTATCTGACCATTGGAACTACACCTGTGGAATATACGCTTAAGCAGAAGAAAGAATTGGTCGTGCGCGCAACATACTTCACCTTGATCGCAAGTCAATTATACAAGATGGGAGATGATGAAGTCTTGAGGCGATATGTTAATGAGTTTGAAATACCTAGCATATTGGTTGAGACACATGGAGGTGTTGCAAGTATTCATTATGCTGAACAACCGACCGTGCAGAAGGTTTTAAGGGTTGGGTTGTGGTGGCCTACGGTGCACAATGATTCTAAAGAATATTGTCGAGCTTGTGATGTATGTTAGAGAATGGGAAGACCCTTTCGCAAAGATGAAATGCCACTACAACCGCAAGTTACTTCATAGGCATTTGACAAATGGGCAATTGATTTTGTCAGACCAACTAATCCTCCAGGGAAGAAGACTGGAGCGCAATATATCATCACAGCTACAGATTATTTGACTAGGTGGGAAGAGGCTCAACCTGTGAAGGACTGCAACACAAAAACGGCTGTGCACTTTATTTTTTAGAACATTCCGACAAGGTTTGGGTGTCCCAAAATCCTGATGAGTGATCAGGGTACACATTTTATCAATGAGACCATTCATGCGCTGACAAAAGAATTCAGAATACATCACCAGAAAAGCATGCCCTATCATCCTCAAGCGAATAGAGCAGTAGAAGCATTCAATAAGATACTGGAAAATGTGTTCACAAAGATATGCAACACGAATCGCAATGACTGGGATGTGTGCATACCTGTTGTTTTATGGTAATACAGGAGTATGTACAAGAAGCTGACAGGACAAACACCATTTAGGATCGTCTACAGTCAAGAGGTCGTGATGCCAATGGAATACATTGTCCCCAGTCTGTGCATCATAGCAGTTACCAACATGGTTGATCCAGATATTATGGAGGAGCGGTTGTCGCAGCTTGTTACGTTGGAAGAAGATAGATTCATTGATGGGTTTCATCAATAGGTGCAGAAGGAGCACAAAAAAGCTTGGCATGATCAACATATCAAACAAAAGATTTTTAAGAAGACATAGTATTACTTTATGACAGTAAGTTTGTGCGCTTTCCAAGGAAGTTCAAGATGTACTGGCTCGGACCCTATATTATCAAAGAAATCATAGAAGGAGGATTAGTTCATTTGGCTACATTAAATGGTGAATTCCTTCCTAGATATGTTAATGGAAGTCACCTAAAACCTTACAGGGATGACCCAATCCCTGCGCGCACTAAATGACTATATGGCCGAAGAATGTCTTAGCGCTTCGCACAGTCGCGAGAGGGCGCGGAACTTTAAATAAGTCTGTCAGAGGGTATAAAAATTCTTGTCAAACTTTTGAGCGACAGAGTTTAAGGGTGTGCAGGTATCTGTGAAGCTACTACAGAGGCTGCACCAGAAGGAGATCGCAGTCGCAAAGAAGCTAGAAACTAGTCTTTGGAACAGTAAAACTGGACAAGACAGCGTTGTTACTGTTAAGAGGAGTGGGAAAACTGTATTTAATGGGGAGATTACCCCAGATTTGGAGCCGTTTTAGCATTAATGAAGTTGTATCAACAGACATAAGGTCGTTCAGGGCGCGCTATCGCTATAAATATGGCATGGAAGACCGCCCTAGTTCCCTTTGTCTTCTGAGTGATCTGATCGAAGTACTCTTTCTGCGCTTGCTATGCTTGTCGTTTTTTATGTCTGGAGTGTAGGAACCGCTTGAAGAAAGACTGCGCCAACAAGGTTTAGGGCATTTGATCCCAAAAGTCATGACTACCACTAAGACTACTTCTACTGAGCCGCAAGCCGCTGCTGCCAATGGTGCACCACAGCAGAAGAAAGGTCAAACTTTGGGTACTAGAAAGTCTCTGCGCAAGACCCCGAAGTCAAAACCGACTCCTCACACTGAGAAACAAAAGCAACCAATGGAGGAAGAACCAGAAGTAACTGCATCAGAGAAAGGATTTGTTGAAGAAGTCGAGCCAATTTCACAGTTACCTCCATATATGGCACCAAGGAAGTCGTCAGTCAATGTTCCCAAAGATCCTGATAAGGTTAAAGCGCGCATTGATACACCACTTCTGCCAGAGAATGTGTTAGTCGATGATGACCTACTAGGACAGGTCCCCTTTCTATAGTTAGAAGATTGGAATTTGGTGAACCGCGCGAAGTTTCCTGAGCTTGCGTCGTCACACTACTTGGAGCAAGTCCCCTATGAAACCGGAGCCATAAAGGTAGAGCCAAAGCAGTGGACTTTGGGGTTGCAGAAGGTCGAGCTCCTCAGTCTGTTGCACGTTCCCCACTTTGGTCACAGCACCATCAATGATGTTTGCCTACACCAATCGCTGATGATGGTACATGACAATTACCTTTGGCTAGGAATGAGGATTCCCATCAATGATATGTTAATCCACTGAATCACAAGGTTGCCATACCAAGGAGAAGACCCAGCCGAAGCCTTTGGAGGAAAGTGTCGGGAGAAGAAAGTTGCAGAGAATATGAAGAAGTATGGAGTGGTCCGCAACATGAGAGGGTTTGCAGTTAGTACAATTAACGACCCGACGGTCAAATTTTCCACTCAAATCTTGGCATGCAAGTTGGTGCGGAAGTGTCGCGCCACTCAAGTTTCGACAACCATCATTGCGTTAGCCGCGTAATGCATCAAAGGGGTGCAATACAATTGGGCCAAGTACCTGTGCCAGGAGTTCTTATAAAATGTTCGGGTGACACGAGAGGAAGGAATACTATTCCACTACACGTGGCTTTTATTGCTCGTCGCGCTAGTGAGCTAGAAGCCGTCGTCGCAGTACCAGCTTCCCGACATTGAACCTGGTTTATGCGAGGTCACGCGCTACTCATCTCTTTGGGCAACGAAGAATCCTTCCTGAGTGACTAAGAATAAGATTTTTTGGGTACTCTTCCAGACAGAGCTTCACCAGGCAGTTCTGTCAAAGCCGTGCCTCTCACCGACATTGTATGAACAATATAAGCACATCACAGATTTTAAAGCATCCTTTCATAATGTGCATATCCGCGCAAAGGCCGATATGTCAAAAGTGTGGTACGACTTGCCTTACCTTGCCACTAAAGATGATCTCATCCAGGTGACGACCAATTGGCACCCATCTTGGTTAATTGCAGCAACAGATATTGGTGCCATGTCTACTGCTCAGCCTAAGCCATCTGCGTCGAAGTAAAGTACCAAGAAAGATACAATAAAGGATACGCAAAAGGATTCACTGGAGCCTGCAACGACAACAGAGACATCGAAGCAGCCAAAGAACACTGTGGATGTCCCCAACGAGGCAGAGTTGGAAGAGCTTTATGGAGATAGTGTTGGTGCACCATCAATGCAAACATAAACCCGCCAAGGCACTAAGAGGGGATCCCAGTCACAGATAAGCCTGCGCAGAAAGAGGAAGGCAACCAAGAAGACAGGAACAGAACCTTTGGTTTTGACATAAGGAGATTTTGACGAAATTGGCAACAACATCAACGAAGAAGCTTGGAATATAATGGAGCAGCAATACAAGGTCGTCTTTGATGATGTTCAGCAGGGCCTCCAGCAGTTAAAAGTGCAAGAGAACGCAATTCAAGCGAGCATGAATCAAGCAAGTGTGATTTCAGTTGGCACGTTCGTCGTCATATCAACTATAGAAAGCCGAGTATTCCAGGTTCCAACCGTAGCACTTCATTCTTCTCAGCCAGGACAATGTGCCACTGATATTGGAATCAACTTGGCTACACTTCCCAGTGGCCAGTTGCACTCAATGCATTCAATGATCACAGACGAATTACACTATCGAGAGTATTGTGCATCGCGCACTACTACAGAGGAATAGAAGAGGGTTGAAGTATTACATCAGAGCCAGAAGATAGTCGAACAAGCACAGGATGCAACAAAGAGTCAGTGTGCGTAGTTAGAGACACTCAGCAACCAACTCTGTTCTGAAATTCCCGACTTTCCAATACCCACCACTGCAGCAGCGACTACAAAGCTCAAGGGTCTTGCAGCCACACTCAAAGCATCCAAGACAAAGATCCAAACAGTGCGCATTGATTTGGAGCAGAAGATCGCAGACAAAGTTACAACCGAGACACCTCCAGAGGTCAGAGCGCCGCGAGCCACAATCGTTCGAGAAGCCACTGCAAGCATCATTGTCGTTGTGGATACGTGCAGCAATTTGTTTGAGGATGTCATGAGAATCTGGACATCTATCCAGAATGATCCCCTAGTTCAGTAGTTGAGGACAAACTTGTTGGTTAAGGAGAAGCAGTTCAACGAAATACAGGTTGCTGCACAGACCCTGGTACCAGCACAAAGATTAGCCCGCCTACAGAAAGGACGTAATATTCAAAAAGAGATAGACACGTTGTGCCAAAAGGAGTAGCTGCTAGAAACCAAAATGCAGCCTTGGGCCGAGGAAGCACTCCAACTGTCGCAAACCATAAATGGGGCGCTCAAAGGCCTCCAACAGACTCAGCAAAGTATTAGTTTAGCAGCAGATGAACCTACAACAGAGAAGTTGGTTGGAGAAGCACAAAACGCCGCAGAACAAAGCACTGAGACCATCCACCCGTTACAGGCTACTATCCAGACGCTCAAGGCCAAGATGCAGGAATCCAAACCAAAGTGACTCAAGGACAAGTCACGAGTTTGTGTTGGGGGCTTGTTGGGCTAGGGTCCCCTAGGGTCAAAGTTGAGTCAATTTTGTCTATTTGGTCAAAGCACAACGCGTAGGTCAAGGGGCGTTGGGGCGGGTCAAAGCTCATTATTGTAATGGGTTAAAGGGTAAAACATGGGGCTCAAACCGCGGTTTGAACCCATGGTTTTTGTGCATTTGAATTATATAAATAAGCATGTAAGAGTCAAGTCGGATAGAGAATCATAACTTGATAGATGATTATGTATTATTGATTTGATGTCGGGAAAGTTTTTGTGATAGGTCTGAGTAGAGATAGGCTCCTACGGTTGTGTGCACGGAGACCTAAGTCCTAGGTTGTGTGCGAGGACTCTACGGCTGTGTGCGCAAGAGACTGAATTGTAATCATTGAAGATCTGCTAATAAAGATAAGTTTTGGCAAAAGTACTATTTACTTGCATGATTGTTGTTTATGTTGATGTATTGATTTGTTTATAGATCTGCTGCAGTTTACATTATTGATGCATACTTGTCTGAGTTGAATATATAATTGCGCAAGATCTGTATCTGTTTTTGTTAAGGGTTTCTGTGAAATGATAAAATATATCTTTGTGTTTGCGCAAGACTGTTGATGTGTTTAGGGTTTTATTAAATTTAGATCTAAATCGGGTTAAAAGGCACTTGCGCAGAACAATAGTAGTTAGATCAGATTGGAAAGGTTAGATCCACAATATAGTTCTCCCTCAGGGTGCAAAAACCTGGTTCCAACAACCCCCCATACTGCTTCGGATGAGACTTTGGTCTATGCAAACAAATCACTACCAAAAGGGCCAGTAGTTGGAGGGTTTTGTTGGTTGCGCAGAACACTCTGAACCTTGGTCGAGACCCCTTAAGCCAACAGGTGACCTACAAACTTTAAATATCACCTTTAAAACTCTCATAGCTAAGAAAGAGAGTTATGTTAGCAAACAAATTTGGAACCATTTCCCTCTACAATTGTGCATATAAAAACATCTCCAAAGTAATTGTTAACACAAAGCAACCTATTGCAAAGACATTAATATCTCAAGAAAAGGGGGGTTATGTTGGCAGTGAACAAATCATGGATGTTATAGTATGATAATGAAAATGGACATGAGTATGATAATGAAAATGGACATGTCCAAGATGTATGATAGGATAATCTAGGACTTCATCAACAAAATGTTGAAAGCTTTTGGATTCTCCTTAGACTAGATTGAATGGATCATGGGGCAGAGTAGAAGTCTTGTCACCCAACTCTATGTGCTTATAACCATATCTTTCCCAACCAAATTGAACTCAACAACCTTACCGGATAATAATTATAGAGAATGAGTAGAAGTAACGAGCCCACAAACTTATGATGGTCGTGGATATGATAATCAAATAGGTGCTTTATCCTCAAGAAAATTTATCTCCATTCACAACTTTGTAAATTTGTGGAAATATTATCCATGATGGCGACATATGTCCTACACACTAGGAAAAATAGAAGGTTCTTTTCTTTAATGAAGGTTATGGGGTAGGGACACACCCTCCTAAAACAAAGAAAATGAGGAAAAGGCAATGAATGTTAAGGAGGAGATGCTCATTAACCGCCATCTTAGGAGGGAAGAAGGGGACTGAAGGGCCATATCCGAAAACTATTCTGAAGGCACTACTCAAATAGGCATTCTAATTATAACAAAGTGTAGATTACACCCACCTTAAGGAAGAAAGATGCAAGAAGTTGTTTAGGTAATACAATCATTACAACAACAAAATAAAAGTTCAAAGAGTGTTTTCAATCAAAGGAGACTGGCACTCCTCAAATATGCATTCTAATTAGAACAAAGGGTAGATTACACCCACCTTAAGGAAGAAAGATGCAGGAAGTTGTCTATTTAATATAATCATTGCAACAACAAAATAAAATTTCAAACAGTGTTTTCAATCAAAGGAGACAGAGAATACATCCATTGAATAAATACAAAATCCATGGATCACAATCTGTGTTGCTTCAAGGAATTTATGATATACAACACCTAGAAAATGCCATTATGCATCAAATGTTGACATTGAAACCAACGCCTTCCAGTTACAAAGCAATCATTGAAACGCTATCAAACATACAAGGGTAACGGGCATACATACTAGGACAATGGAAAATTCTATGATACATCTCAAACCAAAAGAAAAAGAAGTAATTTTGGCAATGAGCATACCCTCTACTGCTTGACGAGAACTTCAGATATACCAAGCCAAGAAAAAATACATGTGTGTATCAAAAACAGCGATTAGAACGCTACACAACAATCAAGAATAATTTCGTGCAGAGCATAAAGTCACTGAAACAATATGTTTTCGGCCACTATGGATAAGTAAAAGGCTTTACATCACAGCATATCAAAATCAAGACAGAAACACATGGGAGTCTGCCACGAGTCATGACAAGCATGATAGCCATCCTAGAACCATCTATGTGCAAATTATCCATTTATAATCTTCATTGAATTTTAGAATTTTTTTCCTGCTAGACCTCTTTAGGAACCTTGTTGAGGTCCACTGATGTTTACAAAAGATCCCTGAGACATTTAGAGCTCCACTAGGCCGGGTATTTTACAAAAAGGTCATTGTAGGACTATATTGTTGCATTGGTATGATATTTAACTGCTCTATTTAAGACAGAAATACTATTCTAAGCAAGGTTCTATGCAAAAAGATTAATGTCATAGCATTCAAGTCAAAGAAACTTCGGATAATGTTAAAGCACTCAATTACAGTAGAGAAAATCTGCAGATAACAGATGCATTTAACCGCAAAACACATTCAGTTGCCTTGTTAAAGTCACAGTTACAACCATATTCACAATCACCTAAAATGTTTGAAAGAACCATCAAGCAAATTCCGTCACTATATCAACCCATATGGGCCATGGCATTCTCAAAGTGGACCCTGCTGAAAACGGAAACTCAAAGATATTATTCATCTTTTGCAAAAGCATTTGATGGTCTTATTTTGTCTTATTTAATGTTAAAATATTCAAATATCATCATTTAAAGGTTAGTACCTAGGTCAAATCAGGGAGAAACAAGCGTTATAACAAAACCACCACTACGTGACACAATTCATAAACAATTCCATAACTGCAAAGATTTATTTTTTGTCTTTGCAAAAGCAATTAGTCTAATTTGTCATGGGTAATTTCATGCTACACAGATTTCAACTCTAAATATTGTTTAATGTTAATTATTCAAATATTATCATTCACAGGTTAGTTCCCAGCTTTTCAACGAGAAACAAGCGCTATAATAAAGTTTAAACAACCAGTGGATAACAGAACAGTCAAGAAGTAGAATGTTTACCTTTACAGGCACTTCCATAAACAACTCCATAACAGCTATCAAATGAAGCCATCATGCAATGATAGCTGTAGAACAAGCCCTTACAGTAGTCTAATTTCTTGGTATCAATTGCCCTGAAAAACCCAAACTCGAGTATGTTGAATTCTGTGTTTTATCCACACATACTTCTAAGCAATAATCGTACAAACATCAATGTCAAACTTGAGCGGTGACTTCAAACATAAAGTCACCAGCTTCTGTTACATACTGCATGTGTGACCAGGGTATAGATAGTAACCCGCCTCCAATCAAGGGAAAAGATAAAATGATATATTACAAATTTGACGTTTGAAATACTTGCATACACCAAAGCGATAGTCGAGGACCAACTGTCATTGCAATTTACATTTTATCAGACTCATATTCGGTCCCAACACAACACTAATCATGCCTTGCACTTGTATCAACGTTTTCAAAACTGTCACATCAGATCATGATCTTCACCAACATAATATGTTGGTCATCATATCTCTATATTAATTCTTCTTATATTCGAGCAACAAATTTCTGCATAAATAAGAAAACTTTCCAGCGATAATTCACTTGATCAATCACATTATCGCTCAAGTATACTTCATGTTTTTCTTGTATGAGATATGTAGCACTTATCAGCATGATATACAACTTTCTAGTATGTCAAATCCATTTCATTTTTGCAAGAAACGTTTCCATACAACCCATGTTAAAAGCAAGTAAATCTTGCAGCAGAGGGACCTTCTTATTAAACACAAATCTAATAAAAATCCAGTAGAGGTTTCAGGCAAGATCAGAGTTTTGAAAATTTGATATTTGACCAACAGAAGTTTGCTACAAATTTAGACAGGTCCCATGTTATAGTATGTACTTGAGGAGCCCTTCAGAAACAGTTCCCTGGGTAATCTACCAGCTTTGAGAATCCACTTTATCAATCCGTTTGGTCTTCAATGTTTTCTCTATTGTATTAAATTTTCTGGTTTCGAATCACTTCTTCTGAGCATCACTAGGCTCCAGGTTTCTTCAATACATATTCAAATATCCACTCCCATGTCCTTCAAAAGGCCGCAACGGAGAGCTTGCTACTTAGCACAATAAGAGTTTGAATTCCTAGGCCGGGATAAAACTTTTGCACCACTGGCATCTGAGATATGACCCACTGATCATGCCAAAGTCATCACAGGGCAAATAAATTAGGAGAAGCTCAACATGTAGCTTTTGATGTTTAACAGAGAAATACAGACCAGCCACTCTCAAGTAATTAAATCTGCTTCTTTTTCTTCAGCACGTACCTTTCAATCAATTGAAACAAAAGAAGACGTGTTCGATCAAGTGGAGCCAACTCTCTCAAGTTGTGGAATGGTGTACTCCTCCCAGGGGGTGGAGGATGTTTTTAGGACCTCAAATGCATTAGCTTTCTGCGCAATCGCCAAGCTAGCTCATGCTCGCCTTTCCTAACAAGGCTGTGGAAGACTCTTTGACGAAGTTCGATGTAGGGAATAAAACCCTTATCCGTCATTTGAATGAGAATATTCGCCGCTGCTACACGTTCAAAGTTTTCATAGCACATCTCAGCCACCATTTGGTAATTGTGAAAACTTAAGGCAAGATCTCTCTCATTGAGAAAATTCACCATATCATAAGCTTTTACACAATCTCCAATCCTATCAAGTGCCCGAATAATAGTGGTGTAAGTCTTTTGTCTAGGAGTAAAGCCTTCGTGCACTGTCATTCTATGGAGCAATTGTAATGCCCCATCTCCATCTCCGATTTCACAGGCACCCCAAATCAATACGTCGTAGCTCTGAGAATCCGGCTCACAGCCCGCCAACCGCATTGAGTCAAGGAGGGCAAAGGCCTCATCGACTTTTCCTACTGCCGAAAGAGCCTTCAAGACAAGATTGCAGGTATTGCCATCAGGTCTATACCCAAATTTCTTCATTTTCTCTAGAATCTCTTCAGGTGTACATATTCTTGTCCGCTCGCACCAGGCATTCGAGAGAGCAACATAAATCTGCGGATTAGGTCGGTAACCTAGACGAATCATCCCTTGTATTGCAGCCAGTGCCAATTCTAAACGATTTGCTTCACAAAAGTGGAAAACAACAGCATCATATGCATCCCTTGGCTCCGGAAACTTCATTCGAAAAAATGCCTGCAACATTTCGTACACAACGCTATCGTCTTCATTCAGAAATGCAAATGTTTGCAATGCCGAAACCCCCTCCGTCTTCATTTTGGCTAAAAGGTGAGCCACGAATTTGAAATCTCTCTTTCTAACTGCGATTTTCACCATTTCATCATATGTATCAGAGTTGTGACCAAACCCTCCCTGCGACTTGGCCCATAGAAAGAATATCTTTGCAGATTCTTCGAATCCGTAGCAATTGGCCAAAACACTTTTCACTAACTCTGGTGAAAGTTCGAACCCCATACCTTCCAATCTCGTTTCTATATCACTCCCTGCCCTGATAACCGTACAAATTTGCTCCACTTCCTCATCCTTAACCATGCCCCCACAGCCGTTAAGATAAATTTCCCTTTTCATGAAACCCCTCTTCTCCTCTTGCTGTAAGTAGCTCGATGTATCTTCGTCCCGCACTGAATTCGCGTATTCTTCTCCATCTAAGGCATTCTTACCGCGGCCAAAAGAAGAAAAAAAGGCCAGGGAAAATGAAGAACTTGCAGGCCACATATTTGACAAAACCGTTGGACGTCTGTGAACATATTTATAGTTTTCGCAAGGTAATTTACAGAGAGGCCAAGATGCGAAATGGAATTTTAACGAAATTTTATGAAGAAAAACACGACTGTGATAGAAATGCGCAATTCTTACAGCATTGTACATTTGTCCTCTTAATGGAGAGCTGAAGTTTAGCGGTATTTGAATTGGTCTGGCCATCTCTGCCGCTGTAAAAGCCCTAGATGTTGGAGATTCGAACTCCTGACCTGGACATTGCGTGCAACACTGGTGGTGTTCTCCAAGTTTGTTGTTTTTAGTGCGTGCTATGCAAAGATTTGCAGTGTAGCCGTTAATGGCAGGAGAACGAGGAGACGGTTTTTCTGTGAAATACTTCTTAATGAATGAATGATATTTTAATGTCATTAAGAATGATATTTTAATGTTTCGAAGATTAAAAATAGTTTATGGACTATTAATTTTTTTGTTTTTTTGCTTTTTGCAATTTAATTTTTTTCTTATTTAAATAATTGATGATGAGTTGATTTTTGCTGCTAATATACTATGGTAATAGTCTCTAATGTTTTTGAAAGTGTCACATTTCAAAATGAAATGTTTTTTCTGATTCCACATAAGTGCAAAAAGTACATACCCTTTCTTCCCAAGCTTCTTTAGGTCTCTTCCATCGTCATGTTTCACACCGAAGTTGATGTGAGTTAATTCTTAATTGAGCAATAAAAACATTTACCCTCCACGGAATGCGAGCTCCAATGTATTCTTTTTGTTGGAGATCACAAGTGGGATTGAATTCCTGAACATAATATTTCTTCTTTCTATCCAACTCTTTTCCCCATATACCCTTACGGAACTTCTCCAGCACAAAATTCTTTAACTCCTTGCTATTTGTGAGACATGCATTCAGGTAAATATTCCATTTTTGCATCCATTTGTTGTTTTGTCTCATCCATGATTTCTTTCTTTCACTCATACTTTCATTGAAGATAACTTTCGGCCATCTACCTTCTCTCATTTGCTCCATTCTCTTTAGGTACCTTATAAGACGCACCATGGCAATTGCTTTGATGGGAGCTGCCCTGTTTCACTCAACATTATCTCATAGGGAACCAAACTTTTTATTTTGAACTTGCTCATGATCAAGCGTTTTTGAATTTTTTCAATTTGTTTCCATTTTGAAACAAAGATGCTGCTAGCCCACAATTTACACCCATATAATATCATTGGACAAACTAGGAGTCCAAAAAGTACTTTGATCGTGTTCCAATCCCATAACTTTGCCTCTCTACATCTATTTTGAAGTGCATATAATGCTTTCCACCCTCCTAAAATTCTTTTCTTTCTGCAATCCTCCCAATTAAGCTTGTTGTTGAAATCGATCCCGAGGTACTTGTATTCATTTACTTCTTTAAGAATGTTGCCTTCAAAGGAGAATGTATGTTGGCTTTGCTTCCTTTTATTAGAGAAAATCATTATCTTGGTCTTACTGGCATTGACTTGCATCCCCACTGCTTTACAAAAATGCTCAAAGGCATATAGGTGCATCTACAATCCATGGGCCGATTTAGCAACCAGCACAAGATCATCGGCATATACAAGAAGCTTTATCACAGACTCCCCCAGTCAAACACCCTCCCCACCTTGCAAATTTAGTCACTCTTCCAGTTTGTCAATATATAAACCAAAAAAGGTAGGGGATAAAGGGCAACCTTGCTTGACTCCGATGTCACTTCTAAAACTTTCTGAAATGCATGTTGAAGTTCTAATCTTGACTTTCACCTCTTCATAAAGCCAATGGATAGCAGCTCTATATTGTAAGGGAATTTCAAGTTCTTCCATTCTATGCCACAACTTATCTCTAGGGACCGTGTCAAATGCCTTTTTGAAGTCAACAAAGCAGCAAAAAATACTTCTTCTTTGCTCCCCCAAACCTTTTCAACAATGTGTCTCAACATGATACCATGATCTACTGTAGAATGCTTTGGCCTAAAACCTGCTTGCCCTTTTGCCCTCTTTTCTTTTACTTCTGCCCACTTACTGATTCTATTTTCTACCATGCCACTGAAAAGCTTTGCAAACAGAGGATTGATCATAATGGTTCTATAGTTGGAAGGATTATTAATGTCTCTGCTTTTAAAAAGGGGAATTGCTAGACTAGTTGTCCAATCCCTTGGGAACCCTTGTTGAATGACGTTGTTGAATATTTCCATAATGTGGGGTGTCAAAATGTTCATTCCCCACTTTAGATATTCTGCTTGAAGTTCAACCAAGTCCTTTGCCTTCCCTGCTTTCAACTTTTTAATTCCTACCTCCACCTCTTGTACTGTGAAAAGATTTGTGGATGTGTTGATCCTGGGAGGAGGTTCAACCTCTAATTCTCTTTCATAGAGTTTCCTTGCATAGTCAAACCACTGATTGGCTGTAATATTATTTTCAAATTGCTTTTTCCTTGGTTGAAGTGCCTGCCAAAAATGTTTTGGGTTATTCTTGCCTAGATATATCAGCTCTTCTCGCCTTGTTTGCACGAACTCATATTTTTTCTTTTTTAAAGTCTGCTTATATAACTTTACATTCATCTTCCCCTCTCCTTCCTTTTTCAAGGTTCTCCTTGCCATTTTGCATTCATCATCGAACCATGCATTCATAGGAAACAATTTGATTCTGATTTCCTGTTTTTTGATCTTTTGCACTTCTCAAGCGCACCCTGGATTATATTTGTTAACTCATGGCTGTTGAGGCTTTGGGGACCAATTTTATCCTTCTAAATTGATCTCCTCAACATTGTTTTGAAGATAGTGCAATTTTCTTGTGTTAGAAAAATTTTGCCCCTTAATGCCAATTGTTGAGAGCATTGGGTTTTCCTCCTATTCTGTCTTTCTTCTAACCAGGATAACTTAATATAAATTGGGTTATGATTTGATTTTAAGTCCCAAATATGCTCTCCAATCTTAACTTCATCTATTCTTTCTATTAGGCTTTGTGACCCAATAACATAGTCAACTACACTTGCCCCATTGTATGTGTTGCAAGTGAAGTTCCGAGACTTTTTCCATCTCTCTAGACCATTGCAGATAATTAAGTTGAAAGCACCACACAACGTAAGCAACTCCTCTCCAAAATGATTACAAACTTTGTCATCTTCTGAACATCTCACCCATCGAGAATTCTCCTCTTCAATGAGCCAGATAGGATTGTGATCCTCTTTGCAGCAAAGAATACTAGTTTGTTGATTTGATGTTCTAGCATCGAAATCTCCCACTAAAATAACTTCTCCATGTTGAGAATATGCGGCAATATCTTGCTTTAAAGCTGCATACGGATCTTTGTTGTCCAATCCCTTATTTTTGTCAGTTTTTGATACTTGAGGCGCAAAATAACATGTTGCAATTCTTATGTCGTTTTCATTATCTGTTATGTTGAACCATAAATATTGCTTATTTGTATCTTCTTTTACTAACTGAATGTGACGACCTTCTTTTTCTTTCACTAAAACCAGTGTTCCTCCGTACCCTTTGCCATTTTCTGTTGCCTCGTTCCAAACTATTAACTTCAAATAGCTGTCAAACATAGGAGTTTTGTAACCATCGTGTTCATGAGTTTCTATGAGACAAACTATGTCTCTACCTTCTGCAATAGTCCCTATCCTAGGTCCCCTCCTCCAAGGGTAACCTCTACAGTTCCAACAAACTAGACTTAGGTAGACCTGGGTAGGATTTGATTGCTACGCGGTTTGGCACACAACAATCAAATTTGAGTCTTCACCCCTTTTCATCCATGTTGATCTTGTTGTTTTCCTCCCTATTATAAAATTACCTGTTTTTTGTTCATTGTCAATTTACTGCCCTGTTTTGCCATGAGGCCCAAACACTGCAATAACCGCTTTACCATTGTACAACCATGTTTTTTCCCTTCGTTTCTTGTTGCTCTAACTTTCTCCACTTCTTCTCTTCTCTCTTTTTGTTGCTTGCTAGTTAAATCTTCATCTAGGAAGAAGTGTGAGCCTTTCAAGAGTTTCTTTTTGCTTAAAAGATGGTGTTTCTCTTGCACACTTGCCATGATGACTTTTATAGGTCGAGGTCTTTCCTCACATATCTTTCCCACCCTCCTTGCTTGACAAATTTGCCCTCTCCACTATAATTTCTCTCTCAAAAAGTCCCTTGTCAAATTGAAAGTGCTTTCATTCTTTCCATAGTCTCTTATTCCCCTGACAATACAGTATGTTTCTCTCTCTTTTCTTTCTTTATGTTCTCTTTCCTGTGCTCTACGAGAACTTACATCTTCTTTTCCTCTATCATGTGACCATTGGTGTCCTCAACCCTAGTTTTGATTTCTTTTGGAATGTATGTCTTCTTGTTCTCTTCTGTCTTCTTTTCGGAAATGACTATTTGTTGACTCATTTATGTATCTACCTGAATTGTTTTAGAGATTATCACATATTTGTTTGCTGCCATTACGTCATTCCTGTTTTTCCATGTTGCCTTAATGTTTTCCCATTCTCGTTTTCCTACCTGTACGGTATCTTGTAACATTGTTACCTACTCTTTCAGAATTCTATTACATTCCATTAAACATTGATTTGCAAGTGTGATCTTTGAATGTTTTCGGTCTCTTTCCTTTTCGTTGGCTTCTAAATTTCCAGCCTTGCCCTAGCTTTCAGCAGTTCTTGGACATAGAGATCTGATGACCAAGTAAGAGGTGTAGTTGTGGGACTGTACATGATTGACTCTTCTTTATTTTTTATGCTCTTATTTTTTTTCTTGTTATGGGTCTATTTTCTTCTTCTTTGTTCCCATTTAAAGAGAGCAAGTTTGCATTTTAAAATACTTTGATATTGTTGTGCATTTACCCAAATCCATTTTCTTGTTTTGTCAACAGAAGCAATTTTGACTTGGCCCAAATGATTTGTTTCCACAAAATCTGAGATTTCCTTGCCATTTTTAACATTTACTATTGATTGGTTTTCCATTTTTGGATTTGGGATTTCACTCTGCTTCCTCCTCCTGCCGTTCACGGTGGGTTACCCTGTTCACTGTGCCTTCATGCTCCTGCCTTCGTGCCTTCTCTATTCACGGTGCCTTCGTGCTCCAACCTATTCACGGTGCCTTCGTGCCTTCACTGCTCTTGTTCGTGTCTTCGTTGATCCTGTTCCTAAATGAGAAAACCCTGTTCCTGTTCCTGTGCCTTCGCTACTCCTATTTGTGCCTGTGCCTTTGCTACTTCCTTCCGAGTGCAAAAAAACTCGGTCTTCCAGATTTGATTTTGACTAAACTCACTCACGCAAGTAAAGATTTGAATAAAGTTGTCTATCTGCGCAGGTTTGTTGAAGTTCGACTTTGCAAATGTAATTCAGCAGAGAATAACAATAAAACCCTGCCCAGAAGAAGCTGCAGCGGCGCCTAGAAGTGAATTTAGAAATCCTGACTTGCTGCAAGTCCTTTCGAAGTTCGAAGTTGTTTCGATGTATATAAGTTATCGCTTCATTCCATGTCATGAAGAGAAATTGTACACAGATGTAAGAAAGCTCAATGGGAAAGAAAAAAATATATATAGAGAGAGGATTATTAGTTAGCAAAAAATGTTTATGATGGGGCTTAGATTATATATTAATTTTTTATTAAAATAGGAAAGAGTTTATAATATTTGTGTATAAAAATTTTCGGTGAAAATCACATCAAAATAAATTTTGTAACCAGTTAATGTGGTTCATTAGGACAAGATAAATTTTGTAACCAGTCAATGTGGTTCATTAGGACAAGATGAGAAACTAGTCGTTTGTAAAATAACGGCTTTCCTTATCTATTTAAATGGGTTCCCTATTCAGATTTATCATCTTGTCATGATGATGAACCACACTCGCTGGTTTTTAAAATAACGACTTTCCTTATCTATTTGAATGGGTTCCTTGATCAGATTTCTCATCTTGTCCTGATGATGAACCACACTAGCTGATTCGAAACACGTCGACAAAATTTACCGAAAGTTGTTAGTTTATGTTAAACACACGCATGGTAAATAGGAAAGTAAACACACAAGGAGAAAGATAAGTGTGAGTTATATTATTATTCACCATAGATGTATATTTATAATACAATGGTGTGACTCTTGGATTCCACATTCCAAGGTCGCTTGAACTCCTTTTGTGATTGTTCAGCTTCCACACCTACCCATAGAGGATTAGGGGTCCAACATTCCCCCCCTTAATCCAAAGGGGTATGTGTAAGTCCAAGAAGAGAGTTGTAATACAAATCTGCAAAGTATGCATGGCAGCACTTAGGCTGAATCAACTCTCTGAAATGTTGGCACAAAGAGGTGGTTTAAGAATGACCACCAACACTGGAACGCTTATTGCAGTTCCCAGAACTCTTCCAAATCTGGAAAGAAGCTGAGGTATTATGCTAGAGGAAGTGTTCCTCATATTTGAAGAGGGAGACCTTCAACCTAGAAGAAGGGAGGTCTACAACCTGCGATGGTTTAAGGATGACCACCAACTCTGAAATGCTTGATGCATTTCTTGGAACTCTTCCAAAACTGGCAAGAAGATGAAGTCTTCTGCTAGAGGAAGTGCCCCGAATTCTTTGAAGAGGAATAATATCAACCTCGCATAAATGGTTTAAGGTTGTCCACCAACCAAAGGAATTCTCATGGGCATCCGTGTCTCTGGCTACAACTCTGAATCTGGAATGACAAGTTGCTGCTCAAGCTCGCTTGAAGTGTTGTGTCTCTGGCTACAACTCTGAATCTGGAATGAGAGATTGTGGCTCAGGCTTGCTTGATGTGGCTTTGAAGCTTGTAGATGACCACCATTTCCCCCTTGTCAAGTACAAGGTGAGATGATGGCGAAAAATCAACTGCAAGATTGTTCAATATTCTAGAACAAGTTCTGACATGTGACTTAAACATCTTCTTGGTTGTTGATTCCCATTGCCAAGAAGTGATCCATCCAAGATGATTATTTTTTCTTGCAGGAGGCTTCTTTCTGAAGCATCTGTGTGAAGAATGGGTATGTTGACCACAGTGATTGCATGGGTGAAGATCAAAACATTGATATTTCATATGGCCAACGCAATCACAGTGTTGGAATTTTTCAATCTGTTTTTGCTGCTTTGGAAGAGGAGCAGGATCTGGAACAACTGATTGTGAACTGTCATAAAGAAATCTGGCACTCTGAAATTTGATGGGCTTGGAGTAGTCTGGAATATTAAATGACAACTCCTTTTCATATCCAAGACATGTTCTATGCTTTTTGTGGACAAGTTCTTCCGAAGGTCTGATGATGGGCTTGGGAAGTGTAGGTTGGATGTTTTCTTCTACGTGCAATTCTACTCTTATACTGGGTATTGAATGTAAATCAACCACAACATTATTGGTTTGCTGCTTATGGGAGTGTCTTTCAATGTTCTGAACAAAGGCAGGTTTAGATTGATGACTCTTCTCTTTTAATTCTTCTTGCTGGAGCGTAGATTCAAGCTGCAAAAAATCAATCTTCTCTTGTGCATTTTGTAGACAAATTCTAATGTCTTTGAGAACAACTTTGTCAATCATGATTGTATTGTTGGTAGTAGAATGTATCAGATTGTTCAGTAATTCCAATATTCCATCATCCATTTTCCAACAATTTAAATTGTTGAATTCAAATTCACTCCCAAAATCAAATAGAAGGGTGTTCCACAAGGCTGCAAACTAACATGAATCTATATAAAAGAGAGTTTTTGACATGAGTTCAATGACTACAAATTGTAGCTAGCTACTCACCCGGTACAAAGAAGAGTTTGTTTTCTTGATGAACTCTATGAATTATCTGAAATAATCTTGGTTCTATTCAAACTGGAATTTAGTGTTTTCTTCCCTTGGAAATAAAATTTGTATATTTCTTTTGGATATGGAAATAATTATAACCTGTACATTCTTGAGGCATTGCAATAGAAAATTGTGGATTGTATTGTAAAAATGCTAGAATTTCACTCCTAACTATTATGTAATGACCTCAACCTCTAAGAGCCTTATCACAACAGTTTATAGCATAAACAATTGTAAGATATTTAAAGAGGTCTATGTTCAATACCATTCATGAAAAATATACATAATATTTTTAGTAAAGAGACCAACCGAGTTTGCTAGTTCCTTTTCGAGTGTTATTTCCGCTCATGGAATAGATCAATAACCTCCTTCTCATTCCGCTTCCTGTTCACTATCGCTCTCTGCTCTATGTTCCTTACCCAAAGACCGACCATTGACTGTGGGGTTTTTTGTTCCCAAATATCACGTAAGTAATCTTACTAGCCCACGTGAAAAAATTTATCCTCAGCCGCATGCTTCAAATTCATTAATTCCTCTCCCAAGGGATTTGAATTCCTTCATTCATCGATAGAGAAAATGTGAGGCTTCTACCCTCTGGAGCCATTCCTTTGATGATGTATCAACATCTGGGTTAAGTTCTCCATACACACAAGAAACTGATATTGAATAATAACTTATAACGAATCTTTCACTTCCTGAAATACTGGGCTAAGCAGTAGGTTCTCCATTCAAATAACATATGACCATTGACAAAGGATGGAGTGGAAGTAATAGAAGAAGATCAAGGCTGGAGCGATGGAGGTCTGGTGGTATGAAAACCGGTGTGATTGTTTTGTTATAAACCAGTGGTATAGCAACCGGTGCCTAGTAACAGGCCCACGAAGGGTGAGAAACCATGATAACTGTGAGGTGAGGGGCCGAGCGAGTTGAGCTAAGACCGACCAGGAGCACCGTCAGTGTAGAGGAGGTAGTGTGACCGCAGAGGGGAGGAGAGCTAACAGCCTTAAACCATCTATGTGGTGTGAAGGACTTTCCTGTGTGTGGAAGAGCACCGACAACGACAACGGAGGATTTGTCTGTGCGTTGAGTTGAGGAGAGGCAGTGTTGCAGGCTTGAGGTTGAGAGAGTTGACTGTGGTCACATGGGCAGAGTGCGACGAGAAGTGGTATTGTGGGAGTAATTGAACAATCAAAGGAATGTCGACTATGCAGGTGATGTCAAGGGGACGAGAGGAAGTCAGTTGTGTTATCAAGGAGGGAGAAGGACTGCGTGAAGAGTGTTAGATGGAGGTGTTATGGATGAGAGCGTGAGGGGATGAAAGGTAATGGAGGTCGAGCAATGATGGGTGGAGAGCTGACAGGGAGGAGCATAGTTGGTGAGGGTCCTTCTGAGGTCTTTCTATAATGCTCACTGTCAGAAGCATTTAGTCTACTCACCAAACCTGAAATTATGTAGGCAGAAATAACGTTGGAGGAATCATTATATCTGGAGGCAGTGTGGCATATGGAGGTCCCATGGTGGATACATGTATTAAGAGTGAAAAATATGCAGCGGTAATAAAGACCAAGTGTGGTATGGAAACCAAAGGTTCAATTCAATGAAGTTCAACAATCATACTACCTTCAATTCAATGCTGAGAAAGATAACAAGTCTTTGTGCAAATAGACAAGAAATGTATTTTAAAATTGTACATGGCAGGAGAACGCAGGATATAGAGTAAAGGAATATGGTAGAGAATGTAGGAGTGCCTCTATTTTTGGCTGTCCCAACCTCTCAACAAGTCTGGCCCAACACAGTCAGATTTGCAGAGAATCAGGGATAGAATGGGAGGATTGAAAAGGCCACAAAGACGAGTGGCTCAAACCTTCAATTGGAGCTGGTGGCCAAGAGATTGGGCCGCTCGATACCATGTTAAATACACACATGGTAAAATAGAAAGTAAACACACAAGGAGAAAGATAAGCGTGAGTCATATTATTATTCACCATAGATGTACATTTATAATACAATGGTGTGACTCTTGGATTCCACATTCCAAGGTTGCTTGGACTCCTTTTGTGATTGTTCAGCTTCCACACCTACCCATAGAGGATTAGGTGTCGAGCAGTTTAATATTTTCATTATAAAATAAATAATTATTATTATTATCATCCAATTTTAAGGTCATGGCCAAGCCAGAATAATTATTATTATTATCATCCAATACAGAAGCCAAATTCTTAATAGTTTATAATATTTGTTAGCTTAATATTTTCATTATAAAAAAATTAATTATTATCATTATCATCCAATTTTAAGGTCACAGCTAAGCCAAAATGCTAAGTCTAAAGAGGCATACATACTCTACCCTCCTCTAGTTTTGAACCTATAACCTCTTAAGAGGAAACACATGCTCTTAAGCATTAGGCCCATTCACGCCATATATAAAATATAGTTTTATTAGTATTTAAGTATTGTTTTGACAAGTTTATGTATATATTTGTTTGTGACAATGTGAGTCAAATGTAAGTCTTGGGTTATGGGACAAGTCTTGGACAACTTCTACATGATAAATATTTGCATTCATAATTTTTAGTTAAAAGAGATTTATATGATCTAACAAAGTTTTTATAACTAGTGTCATTCTAAAAATTATTTTTAAATAGAGGTTTTTATCAAAAAGTAAATAATATTAACATAGTATGTTTATCTTGAATTTTCTTTAAAATTAAGAGGTTTTTATTTTAATTTATTTTTATGATCGATAGATTTGATATTATGATGCATCTTATGATATAATATCATTCTTCACTCTAATAGTAATATTATTCACAAATTTCCCTCATGGCAGGTGTGAATTCCAACTAACTGTCATAATTATGGGAAGGCTCATAGATTAGACAACCATTTGGCTCGCATAAAATCCTCTGTAAGTTGGCACGTTCGGATTCTAGAGTGATGGTTGTACTCTTACATTCCAGGTGCTAGTATGAGATCTCTCTCGTGGCTTGCATGTTAATCATGAGGTCTCTTTATTATGAGGAAAGGTTTCAATTAGGGTTATGTGAGGGTAGCGTCATGGCCTACCGGTACACTTCCTCAAGTTTATATCCAGACCAAGTGTGTTGCTCAGGAACATCATCACTCTCTTCAGTTATGATTGTGCTTAATTTCTTCCATGTCTTCCTTCATGATTATCTCCATGCATTCGATGGTTGGCCCCTACATTGATTTAAACTGGTCTTCATGAAATTGGAGCATCAGTATTGCCATCCTCCTCTGTTTTGGAAAATTTCATCCTCCAGGAAGAACATGGGAAATATGGGGCTTCACTTAGCCTTCTTGATTCTCTACGATGGTGTGTCTCTCAAGGAGGGTGCTCTGCTTCCTCTCGGTAAGCAGAAGGCTTTAACAATTCTAATTTCAATGGTAGCTCTCCTCTTGACTAGCAACAACCTCTTGTTTTCATTTTAGAACTCTTGCCAGCTTGGTTTTGCATGTCATGGGGCCTAAAAGCCTCCCTCTGACGTTTCCAGCAATTCATGGCTCCAGGTGGGGTTTTTTTCTTGGTTCATTCTTTACTTTTCTTGCTCATATTTTGGTGTCACTAGGAAGAGGTCGTCAGGGTTGTTGAACTTCATTGGCTTGTTGGAAAAATTTGTGGTTACTCATCATCGTTGTTGAGGCTCTTGGTCTTCCTTTGGTTTGTGGGTGGCTTGTTTGTGCATGGCTTATCATGTCTCCTCCTACTTTGTGGTAGCTTTCTATCACATTCAAGGTTCTTACAATGCTCACATCGACATTAAAATATCATTGTGATAGACCAAAATAAACAATTTAAAAGTGATGTGTATGTAATCATTTCTTTGTCAAGTAAAAATGTTGAGCAAGGGCCTGGGAATGAAAACATCAATAAGAACTATGATAGCAGAAGTGGGAACTAGTGAGGGGTACGGGAAAGTAGCCTTGCCTACTATTTCCAAAAAAACCTCACCCAAAGTTTTATGCCAAAAATTAAATTCAAATTTTGTAGTTTGATTTTCCCACCAGCCCATAACTCATTGAATGAAGCATTGGGTAGCTAAAGACACCATCTGCTATGTTTATGGGAGTTAACTAGTGGTTATGGAGTGCTTTCATAATTCAATGGGTAGCATGGGCAAGTACCCATCTTATAATTCGATAATTAACCCATGAGTGGTGTGGAAAAATGGGAGAAATTATGTGGAAGAAACGTCCATGAGGAGAATGTAACCATACACAGAGAGAGCATAGGTGCATGAGTTCATGGAGCAATAAATTTTCAAGTAGAATTCTTCCATTCCTAAGTGGAAATCTTTTTGGGATGTTATGAGCTATTGTATTGAGTTTCAGGGGTCCAAATACACCTAGAAAAGTGCCAATTGCAGATTGGATAATATTGGTGTGTTTTGAGCTCTCTAAAAATGAATTTAACATAGCAAATAAATGCATGAGAGTGCATGAACCTAGTTGAGTAGTGGGGGTCGCAAATTAATGTGTGCTTGATGAGCATGATAAGCAATGGCAAGGAAATCAATAAGGGGTTGTAGAGAAATGAAGATATTTTTGTATTGATATCCTAGCTAGCTGAGAGGCATTTAAAATTTATGGAGACCCTAGGCTCAATAGGAAGAAGCGTTCAATGATGTTTTCATATTTGTAAAGGAAATTTGCTTGCACCCATCCCAATTTTTTGAGTGTTGATATTTTTTTCCTTGTGGTACCATGGCTTTAATATGGATGATTAACCACAGAAAGTAGTGGTGTAACTAAGCCTAAGGTTGGGTGGAAAAGGCCCCTTCCCAGATAGATTGATAGCATCAAGCAATTTTAAATAAGTGCCTCTATATTATAAATTTGTGATGTCGTGTTTATTAGATTCTATGGAAAATATGCTTATGGTTGTGTAATAATTTTCTACCTCTTGAATTGTGAAATTGGTTGTGAAATTGAAATTGTTTATATGTGGTGGTATGTTGAATTTTGATGGAAATTATGAACATAGAATTCCTTGATGTTATATTCACTCGTTGCCTTTTATGATAGGGCTATTGTAAGTAAATGTGTATTTTATGAGTTAGAAAGGTAGATTTTTCTGCACTTTAATTTCCTTAAGTGGCTATGAATGTTGATTTAATGGGGAGAAGTCAATAATGGGTCCCTCCATGAAAGAACTTAGCTAGGAAAGTGATTTCTAGCCAAGGCTAATTATGGATAAATTATCTTAATTTGCATTATGAACCCAACCACAAGAAATGATACAATGCATCCATAATGAAGTCTAGGTCATGCAATTTCTCATATAACATCTGAAGAGGATATCACATAATTCAACTAATGAATGCTAATTAAAAAAAAACAATCAAGATATACGGATCAACATCGGGTTCTTAACTATTCTAAATGGTAGACAAGTTTTTAGACCTCTCTAGTAGTAAATGTAGAGTTGTTGTATACATGTGAAATTAAATTCAAATGATCTTAAAATACAATTGTAGCTTTGAAGGCCTTGAAAGATTTGACTTCTAAAAATGAATTAGGCCAAAACTTTGGCCTTGTTATATGATTTATAATGGGTTTTTGGAAGCCTTAAATGATCTCATTTGAGATAAAGTAACAATTATCACTTAGAATTTGTTAACTAAGGATAGAAATTATCTTATGGCCTCAATTAAATTCACTTGATGAAACCTGATTATTTTGGATATAATTATTACAACTACACATTTTATTCTTGCCCTGAGTATCTTCATTAACATGCGTAAGCATTTATATTTTGTGAGATGTGAGCCATTAGTTAAGCATGGAAACAAATCTCTCTCTCTCTCTATATATATATATATGTGTGTGTGTGTGTGTGTGTGTGTGTGTGTGTGTGTGTGTGCACATACACATACACACATATACATATTTCTTTTTTATTTTTTTGATGAAATAAATCAACCTCCCTCTCAACCCAAGGGCTAAAGTGAGGTCATTGGTACCATGGTAGCCCACAAGTATATTCACTTAAGAGTTCAGAAGGTACGAAGCCAATATAACAATATTCATATACATGAAGCCATTACAATAATGCTCATCATGTCGCAGTGGTGACATAAACTTGAATTGGGAAAATAAGAACCATTCCACCCGACCACCCAAGATACATACATACATACATATATATAGCGGGGGAAAGAGTAATCATATGCATATGTTTGCATATACAAGAGATATTAGTACTTATGTGTGAGAATTTATTTATCATATTAGAGTGAATTCTTGTAACTTATTTTGAATTGACTGATACATATTGTACCTGTTTATTTCTATGCAAAGTTTCATATATATTAGGATCTTGATAATTCTTGGTGGGCATATAATTACTTAGAATAAATAAATGAATTTAAAGAGTTTTGAAATAACTGGAAGTGATAATTCATTTATGTGTTATGTTTCTGTAATGTATGCAAATATTTGCATGAATGTTGAAGTCTTAATAATTCTAGGTGAGAATTACTTATTCCATTCCCAAATATAAAAATATCTTATATTATATTTGTGGCACCATGCGGAATGTTGAGGTTGAAAACATGCACAGAGGTTTGAATCCACATAGTTTGATACCATGTGTGATGATTTCAGTGGAGGGTTTTCTGTACATATTTTATTGCAATGCTTTATAGAGTGTGGGAATGTGAAAACTCAACATGAGCATAATAATAAGTGAAGTTTTGTTGCTCCCCCCTTAATACTTCAACCTACTTATTGAAATGAGTGAAAAAGGAAGACAATACACCTTTTTTAAACTGGTGGAGTACCTTATCCGAGGACACATTTGTTATATGTGGGATGCATGTAAGGCACATATCAGACACATGGGATTTGTGCCACATAACACGTTCCAAACTCATATTTGGCATGTGTCATCACAAATTTGTGTTGGACATGAGGGATTCATGACACAGGATGCCTAAGGGGTGTGTCCATTGACTTAGGTCACCACCCTAGTTCACATTCATTCTCCATTTATGAAAGCAAGGTTTGTTAATAAACAAACCATGGGCGAATGTGGTGTGAATAATTTCTTTCATCATTGTGGTTTGTGTGAGTTTATTCTTCATTATTTCAGTTTGTATGAGTTTTTTTGCCATTTTGATTTATTTGTGTAATAAAGCATGTGTGACTAACATAGTTGGGCTTGATCTCACATCAAAGTCACATTGTTCACAAAGGCTCAACAAGATTATCCATTCAAATAAAACTAATTGTTGATGTTTTCGAATCAAGTGTGTCACCCTAACACTACATCAACATCTCAAACTTCTAGACGACTGACGAGATGTAACAAGAACACTATCCCACAACTTATAGTCGCTCGAGTTAGAGTTGAGTCCACACAAATAGTGGCACAACCTAACCCTCTCACTTATTAAGGAGTTGTAGCTGATAAGGAATAATCCTACAACTAGTAATCCCAAAGGATGAAAGAAAAATAAAACAACTAACCATACTAACCCTAAACACCAAATTATATACAAAAGTAGAAAACTAATCAATTCTCTAAGGTTTTGGCCTTAGAGTAATATAGATCCTTAGCTACATTTAAGTTATAAATTAAAATAAGAATGAAATTAACTACGATATCCTTTGTATAAGAATAACAATTTTCATGACCTCTAGTTGCATGACAAATGACTTTACCATTAGACCACATGTACAACTTATGTAATTAACCCTTTTATGATGTATTTTAATTGTTACATATGTATTTATGTTGTGAAATTAGACATCTTAACCAATTGTATAATGTATATAATTAAACATTCATTGAATAAGATTTCTTTTAGCGACCATTAAACATTAAACATGTTGTAGCCAATAAACAATTGTTAAACTTAAAACAACACAAATATGTACAAAACTAAACAAATTTAAAATAAGCAAGACTACGAAATAAAAGAAACACAAAGAAAATATTATAAAACCTAAAAGTTAATATCATAATCAACACATTATTTACGAAAGTCAGGATTAGTGTAGAAACAATCAAACAAAGTATAAAATGCAGAATTTACATAACATGAAAAGTAAAGCACATACATTATAGAACTTTGTGATTGTAAAAATAATTGAAACACGATAATACAAAGGCCAGTAAAGGTAAAAAAATTAAAATTAATAAGAAAACATAAGCTCGGATGCCAAAGACCATTGAAAAGAGATTTGATCAAAAAAGGAAAATCATATTTTATTGCATTTTCTAATCCAAGTACATTAATGCAGGGAGGGATATGCATGAAAATGAGAAGGTGATGCACAATCATTTTAAATTAGTCAACGATGGACAATAAGTTCATATCCCGCACAACAATCACTAGGTCATTACCAACTTCAATGGTAAAAGAGTGAAAGGAATTCAATGAAAGATCTTAACCTTTGTCTGGCTATGAACCAATGGAGCTCTGCAGTCACATTATAGGAGACATTAGAAATAGGAAACATGCAAACTCACAATGACATCACACAATCAAAAGTTAGTTGCACAAAGAGGAAACTAGGAATAAAATAAAGAAAACTTACTATTGGTCATGCCCTCAGTCACAAATAAGGAGCATTTGGGTATGCAAAAAAAACAATCCCTTGTTTTGAACAATTGCTTGCTTTTTGTAGATCTTCTCTTGCAAATGAGGGGTCTTGATTCTCCTCAATTGGTCGTCAGATGAAAGTTTAGTGGTTACATTTTTTTTTTTCTTTGGAAACTGGTCAAAATTTCTTTAAATTTTCATTGTGCTGGGATCATAACTTAATGTATGTCTTTTAATACATATATAATGGATTTGTATTAAACTTTTTTTGATTCTTCATTATTACAAAAAAAAAATGCATATATATTTATCTATTGCATTGTTGCATTCAATGTTGCTTTCCCAACTTGCTATAAAGAATCCAAATTTTGACTCATAGCGCCTTTGGCTTTTCTTCTCTAGGCCTACCATTTTTAACTCATAACGCCTTTTTATTTTCTTCTCTAGGCCTACCATTGTGATGCAATAGAGCTAGAAATTTCACTAGTTTCTAAATAAGAGCACAAAGCACAATTTTTGTGAATTTATCTCACAAATGATCTTGTTCTACTTTAACAACATTGACCAGATCTTTTATGGATATTCTATGTGCTTCTTTGGGTTGTAGGTTATCCTTTTCAAGGTGCCTCATACTATTATCTCTCCTTCGAAGCTCAACATCAATGCCACTTCGTAGTACATAAAGATGGGATCAACTTCTTGTTATCATTTTGATAGTAATCATGATTCATGAACGTATTTTCCACTGGCTCTACTTACTCTTTCATTTGCATTACTGCCATGTTGACTGAATCTCCTTCCAATGCCATAATTATTATTTTCAAGAACTTTTATGTGGAGGGTGATTTAAGTCTTGAAATAACATATTACATGATGATTCTCTAAACTAGCTCGACACAACCACATGTCCCTGGAGTTCATGATAAAAATCAATATATGAACCATATCAACGAGCTTGGAGTCATTTTAATGTGCCATGTAACAAAATAAAACTTGAAATAAACAACATGTATCCCACATGCATAATGGCGTTATTGGAACTGGTGGCTAGTGTAATCATACTTTGTGTCAAGAGGTGAATGGTTATCGTATGCATGAGGCTGGCTCAAGTAGACATTATTGTTCCAAAGGTTGACTTGATCCAATCTCTACTAGGGAAGACAATTACTTGTATTAAAAGACATCTTACTTTTACAAAGTCGGTCAGTATAACATCATAATTTGCCAATAAAATGTATATTTGCGACATAATTAAAGCACCGTTCATTTCTCAACCAAGTATGTGTTTTTATTTGTTGTTCTTCCTGGAGATGAGGCCTTGAAACTAACTGCTTATTTTCAATTGGCATGGTAGATAAGTTGAACTTCACTGGCAACAAACCATTATATAATGTATTACCTAATGAGAAATGCAATAATATAGTTATGGTGGTTAATGACGACCTTGCTTTGCTCAAAATCCATTCTCAAATGAAATGATGCACAACGGAATGGATAGCATGTTAGAAGTATTTTATAAATTGTTGTCCAAGATGGTGGAGCATGGTCCATGAGAAACGGTTGCATGCTTATCTTTGCTATGTGTTGTGAAATTTTATGCCATAGAAAATTTACGCTATTAATAATTACATCACCACCACCACCATGACTACAAGCTCGTCAAGTCCACTATCCACATATCTCAATAAAATAGTTGTATTGCCTTTGCAATCACATGTTTATACAACCGAGATTCAAGAATAACAAAATTGGCAAGTGCACAATCTTGACAACAATATAGAACCCCATAATTGTGACATTGTGAACATTTTTACAGACCTAACATATTTTCTTTAAAAAAAATCATGATAACTTTATTTTTGGTGTTTCGATCTTTGAATGTTAGTGTCATGCTCCATTCCTCGCAAATTCATGAGTAACCTTGGATTGCATGCATGTGTACATGTGAGACTAAGCCATGGATAGATGTAAAAAAATGTCATACATATTTCCCACATGGAAGGTGGAGAAGTGGACTAAGTAATTGATATATCACATCTCTTGTCATTTTGTTCGTCCGATAAAAAGTAGTCTTTGAGAAAATTTGGGCAGTCTCGGAAGTGTGTGGATCTTTGGCTTTGAGTCTTGACATGACTACATTAAATCATGGTCCCACCAATACACAACAAGGGTCACAAGGATATATTTTATTTTGGATTTACATAGGATGAACATAGGAAGGGATTGAACCAACGTTTGTATTACATATAGGGTTATGTTATATTCATGATAATGCAATAAATATATGTCTCCTCTTTATTTGATAATAATAAACTTCACAATGAGGACTTGAACTTCGATGATGAAGACTTTTAGGGTTATGCTATATTCATGATAATGTAATAAGTATATATATCCTCCTTTTTTTTTATAATAGTAACTTTCACAATGAGGACTTGAACTTCGATGATGAAGACTTTAATAACAATGGAAAGGAGCCCAAAATTGCATAATGACCTGCTATACACTTCTTTATACTTCTTTTAAAGGATAAGAAATATTGATAATAATAACTTTCACAATGAGGGCTTGAACTTCGATGATGAAGACTTTAATAATAATTGAAAGGAGCTCAAAATTGCATGATGACCTGCTATACACTTCTTTATACTTCTTTTAAAGGATAAAAATAGATTTCAATATTTCTTATGGCACCCAAGAATACTCTTCATCTTATCATGGAAAGAGAGTAACATATTGTGGTCTCTATGAAATAAATATAAGTTCTTATCCCTTTGCTTTAATGACACAAACCTGTGAAACAATTCACGTCTATGTAAACATAATTGAGAGAGACATAGACTTTTATATTTTATTTTATTGTTTGGATAAATTTAATAAGAAATGGGGCCACCTTCATTGTTACATAAGACTTATGATTCACGAGAGATATACATTGAACTTAATAATGAAACAAAAGGCGAAGGGCTAAGAGTTGAATGGACACATTTTATTTTACAAAAAACACCCATACACATATCTCATTTTCTTTCGATTTTGTGAAAGCTCATGATGGAATAGTCATGCAACACTCGTATAGATGACGTTGATGATAGGAAGACACCTGTAATGGATTATGGAAAAAAATGACATTGTTGATATGGATCAACATTGGTGAATCCATATGGTGGTTCATATATTGCAAACCAAAACTCATAAGAACTATGGTGATATCATGAAAATGAAAAGGGGGGGAGATAAGAGAGTAAAGGGAGTGAAGGAAGAAGGACAAGGTATGGAATATCGAGGGTAAGAACATGAAGTCATGAGTGTGGTAGAAGACGAATCTTCGGGGGGGGAGCTGCACAGGGCAAGCCAAAGCACTCAAAAAAAGAAGAGGGAGGAAAAGAACTCAACTATTGTGATTGGAATTACCTTTGTGTGGGAGCCTTCACATTAGAGGATCGAGGTCAATTTCAATAGGATCTGTAAAGATGAGCATGGGGTGGTTTATAAATATTTGTTGTGTTTGTTGTTTTCATCAATAAAATTGGTGAGTTAGTGATAAATTATACATAAATACATCCTGCTTGTCATCATTGACTGATTCAAACTCAACACGTGTTCACCTTTCTTCATAAAAATAGTAGGGAATGTGGATGAAGGGAGGGAATGATGATCAATGATTATTGGCAAAAGGCAAAAGAAAAAAAAAAAAAAAATATATATATATATATATATATATATATATATATATATAATAATATATATATATATATATATATATATATATATATATATATATATATATATATATATATATATATATATATATATATATATATATATATATAATAAAACCAAACTACAATAAGCTCAAAAGTGCAAATCAAAGGCAATCAGCATAACTTAAAAAGAAAAGCAGAGTATGACATGATGTTGAAAGCAAACAAAAGAAGAAAGAAAGAAATTTATTTTTTGACCAATTTATTTATGTGTTAGAAAATTATATATTATAGAGTAATGGAACACATAATTATATGCAAAAATACAAACACATAAAACATATAAAACAAGAGAGACGCATATATATGTGGTTCACCCAACTTGGGCTACGTCCACGGAGAAACAACCAGTCCTTCCTTTCTATTATCCAAGAAAATGAAGAGATACAACCTACAACAGACCCGTTGTAATATCCTCTACTCTCTCACAAAGTCCCCCTTTCTCTTTATCGCTCAGAATACACACACAACCGCAATACCATTCCCTCATGTGAACCGAGGGGTTGCCTTCTAGGGGAAAAAACCATAAATTAAACATAACTTCTATCAGAAAATCATCTACCTAATGAATGGCCCAGATTGACTATGAAATTACAATATTTTACAAGGAAATTCTACATTTGTTTTTAGCTTCGGGGGAGGGTGTGTGGGCCCCCCAAACCCCCACAAGGAGGACAAGTCCCCCCTGCGTGGAGGAGGGTACAATCTGTTGAAAAGTGTAACTATGTCGGTCTTCATGTTCACTATGTAATTATGTATTTATTCAAAGAAGATGTCAAAGATAATGAAATGTATTTTTGATGTACTTGCTTCATGGGTTTCATGAGCAATATTTTTATGTAGATAGACTTCTTCTTGATGTCTATTAGCTTTATGTCATCTAGGGATAAATATAATTAGGTGTCATATATATATGAAGGATTTAGTTTAGATGTCTATGCTCCAAATACCTTGCAGATAAGCTCACAAAGAACCCTAAAACAAGTTGGAAGAAAAGCTCCTATACAACGAAGGCAGTGTTGTAATAAACACCTCATAAAATGTTATTTATGTCGGCATACAACTTGGAAACTTGTCGGCCTCAAATATAATAAATAGGTCGGCTTAAATATAGGGGGAAACAATTATATAAACCCCACCAAACTGCGCAGAATAGAAAGGAATTTGGAGAGCTGCAAGAGATGAGAAGTGCAGGAAATGTGAAGTACAAGAAAGTGGATTTCCCTCTGAAATTGCGGATAATTTTGGGTCAGTTCTGTAGAAGGCCTTGGGAAGAATATAATTGGACAACACTAGAAATCAATTGTGGAAATCATTGTAGGAAGACAGAACCATTAGCAAATAAATTTGGGACAGAAGTGCGAGGATAAATTTGGGATAGAAGTGCGAGGAAAGTGATTGTAATTGGAGTAAGATGAGAGGCATATCATCAAAGGAATAATGGATCATGCATATCACTGTTTCAGGGCTACACTCCTCTCAGTAAAAAGGCCGAGGGTATCTATAATACACACACAATTCGGTCTTGAGCTGAACAAAGTATTATATATATCTTTGTCTTGAATCAACATGTATTGAGCGTAAATCAGAAGTGTGCTGAAGGTAGGTCAAGAAGAAGACACTAGAAGGCCAAGGATAAGATCATAAAAAGGAGCATTAAAGAAGGACATTGCCTAAGGCAAGGAACCAAGTTCTTCCTTGTACTAGAGTAGAGAAGTGCAGAAAGGAGGTATCAGCTAAAGAAGCTGAGAAAAGCGGTGATAAAGGTCCAGTAAGAAAATCTAGGTTAAAGGTCTAAGTCTGGGTCATGGTACTTGTCATTTGAAGATCTATGAGAAGAATTGTTTGCGGGGTTTTCTCTCCAAGAGGGAGAGGTTTTACCCTATCTCTAGGAGCCTAACTTTTGTCTTGTGTATTTTGATAATTGACTTGATGAAAGGGTAACTAAGAGAAGACATAACTAATGCAAACAAGTTCACAAGTAATTATCAAGAAGATAATTTGTATTAACCTACAGCCCTCCAAATTCTCAACACAATCTTCCTAGGGTATACATCCAGCGAAAACAAAGACCTCTAAATTAGGATGAAAATTAGGCTCCACACCCAACAATCTCCCACTTGGAGACTAATTGTAGCAACTCCACCGTTGCTTCATTTGCTGGACAATTACTCCAATTTGGACTTGGATGTTTCTCATCTTCATCATCATACTTGAAGACCAATTTAAACTGAGCAGAACCTCAGTTTCTCCCTAGTTACAACTTTTGTTAACATATCTGCAGGATTATGGCTAGTGTGTATCTATTCCAGCTTCAATTGTCCATCTTCCAACACTAACCATATGAAATGGTACTTTAGTTGTATGTGTTTAGTATTGGAATGAAATGTTGATTTCTTTGCAAAATGAATGGAACTCTGGTTATCACTGTATAACCTTCCCATCTCCTGCTTCTTACCCAATTCATCCATAAACCTTTGTAACCAAATCATTTCTTTACTAGCCTCAGTAGTAGAAACATATTCTGCTTTTGTTGTTGAAAGTGAAACAACACTTTGAATTTTTGAAACCCAACTGATAATTGTTCCACCTACAATAAATACATACCATGTAGTGCTCCTCCTATTATCTCTATCACCTGTCATATCTGCATCAACATATCCTTGTAGAGAAATGTTTGAACCACCAAAGAATAATGCTTGATTTGTGGTACCTCTGAAATACCTGAGAATCCATTTCACTGCCATCCAATGTTCTTTTCCTGGATTGTTCATATACCTGCTTACAACTCCCACTACATGTGCAATATCAGGCCTTGTGCACACCATTGCATACATTAAGCTTCCAACTATTGATGCATATGGAACTTTAGACATATTATCCATTTATTCTTGGGTCTTGGGGCACATATCCTTACTAAGTTTGAAATGGCTAGCCAAAGGTGTACTAATTGGTTTTGCATTCTGCATATTAAATCTTTCCAACACCTTTTGTATGTACTCATTCTGAGATAATGTTAATTTGTAGTTTTTCCTGTCTCTAGTTATTCTCATACCAAGGATTTGTTTTGTAGGTCCTAAATCCTTCATTGCAAATGAACTTGTCAATTTTCCTTTAAGCACATTTATTTCCTGCATGTTAGACCCTGCAACAAGCATGTCATATACATACAATAAAAATATAATATAGCTGCCATCGTTTTTTCTTTTTCATATAAACACAATGATCAGAGTGACATCTAGTATAACCTTGTTCAGACATAAACCTATCAAATTTTAGATTCCACTGCCTCAAAGCCTGTTTTAAGCCATACAAGCTCTTCTTCAACCTAAACACTAATTTTTCCTTCCCTTTGACCTCATATCCTTGTGGTTGATGCATATAGATCTCTTCCTCAAAATCTCCATGGAGAAAGGATGTCTTTACATCTAACTATTGAAGATGCAAATATTCTGCTGCTACAAGACTTAAAATAGTTATGATTGAAGTCATTCAAACAACAGGAGAAAATATTTCATCAAATTCAATACCTTTCTTGTGTGCAAACCCCTTCACTACAAGTCTAGATTTGTACCTCTATTTTCCTCCATCTTCTTCCTTCAAATTGTAAACCTATTTATTCTACAATGTCGTTTTACCCGCAGGCAACCTGACTAAACCCCAAGTCTAGTTATGTACCAAGGAGTGCATATCTTCTTTCATGGATAGCTCCCACTTCTTCCTGGTTTCTACCTGCATTGCTTCTTCATAACATTCTAGTTCACTAGAATCAATCAAAAATACATAATATAATGAAGGAGAGTATCATTTAGGGGGTCTACTTACCCTGGTATGTCTTCTGACACCACTTTTAGGTGTTTGAGGTGCCTCTTGTTGTTGTGGTGGTTGTTGTAGTTGTTGTGGCTATTTATTACTATTATATTCAGGCAGCTTTACTTTTTCTGTGATCTCATCAAGCACTGTGTATTCTCTGTTTTCTTTATCCTGTTTCTTTTCCTACATTTGATCCTTATACAATACTTTTTCATTGAATATTACATCTCCGCTTCTAATAATTTTGTGATTTTCATAATCATATAACCGATAACCAGAATCATTAACACCATATCTAATAAAGGTACATTTTTTTATTTTTGCCTCAAACTTTGTCCTATTTTCTTTATTAATATGGATAGAGGCTTCACAACCAAAAGGCTTTAAAAAGTAGTAGTTTACCTTTTTACCTGGAACTTGAAGGCCCTCTGTTTATTAGATAAACAACAATATCTAAAACATCTACCCAAAATTGTAAAGGCAATCCTGCATGCAATCTCATGCACCTTGCACGCTCCATGATTGTCCTGATCATCCTTTCTGACACACCATTTTCCTGTGGTGTTACTGGAACTGTATTCCCTCTGCAAATTCCATGCTCTGAACAATACCTATCAAACTCTTTGTTACAATATTCACCTCCATTTTCTGATGTGAGATACTTCAACTTCTTTCTTGTCTCAATCTCAACCAAAGCTTTCCTTTTCTTGAAAGTATCAAATACATCAGATTTATTCTGAATACAATAAATCCAAGTTTTTCTAGTTGCATCATCAATAAAAGTAACATAATAACGAGAGCCACCGAGAGATGATACATGAGCAGGTCCCCATACATATGTATGCACAAGCTCTAATTTTTCGCTCTTTTTTTATTTCCAAACTCTAAGAAATTTGACTCTCTTTTATTTTCCAAAAATACAATTCTCACAGAAATTCAAATCAATATTCTTCAAACCTGCCAACAAATTTCTTGAGTGAAGAATCTTCATCCCCTTATCGCTCATGTGTTCGAGCCTACAATGCCATAATGTTGCATCTGCTCCTCTGGAGTTTAAATTATTAAGACAATTAGAAATACCATTGCATAAATACAATGTACCAACCTTTTCTTCTTTGCTATTACCAGGGCTCCTTTAGTGACCTTCGAGGTTTTATCTGTAATATTGTCACACAACCTTCACCGCCTAACTGTCCTATTGAAATCATATTTTTCTTCAGAACTGGAACATGCCTTACCTCCTTTAATAACCATTGGTAACCATTTTTCTGTTTTACAAGAACTTTACCCATTCCAACGATTTTACAGAGTTTATCGTCACCCAGACGAACCTATCCAAAATATCCTTGAACATAGTCATGAAAATGTTTCTTATCAGGTGTGGCATGGAATGAGGCCCCTGAAAATACCACCCATGCATCAATAAAATTTTCTAAAGAAAGAATCAAAGCATCTTGCAACACATCATTTGTCACATTCACTTCATGATTGTTTTCTTGATGTGTGTCTCCCTCTTCTCCCTTCCGAGACTTGCAGCGTTTCTTCAAGCGTCCTTTCTTCCCGCATTTCCAGCACACTATCCAAGATCTAGACTTGGATTTTCCATTCCTTGACTTACAATGATATCTTGGGCTCTTTCCTCTTTCTATTTTTCTTCGCCTAGTCTTTTCACTCAAAGCATTACCTAATGTCTCATCAGAAATTTTCCGTCACATTTCCTCTCTAAAGATGACACCGAAAATATCATCAAACTTTAAAGTATGAGATCCAAAGATAGTGTTACTAATGGCCATAAATAAACCATTCCAACTTTCTGGGAATGAGCATAGAAATAACAGAGCCCTAACTTCACCATCAAATTTTACCCCTAGTGAACTTAACTAACTAGTAACCATATAAAATTCATTTAAATGGTCAACAACAAATCCACCTTCCAACATTTTCATATTAAATAAACATATCATAAGAAATACCTTATTTAAGGTTGAGGGTTTTTTAATATAGTCTAGCCAATGTCATCATTAAACCCTTTATCGTCGTTTCCTTCAGGATATTAAAGGCTACCGACACCATGAGGCACAACCGTATTATTCCAAGTGCCTTTCTATCAAGAATCTCCCATTCTGCATCTGTCATATTCAACGAATTCTTTGTTTTTCCGCTAAATGGTAGGTACATATCTTTCTGATATAGATAATCTTCCATCTGCATATTCCACAATGGGTAGTTTTGGTCGTTAAATTTCTCGACCCTAAACCTACTATCTTCCACCATTTCTCCCACTTGAACCAGGAACCCTTCTTTCCTGCAAGTTTATCAGCCATATATACCTTTGGCTCTAATACCAATTGTTAGGAAATTATATTTTACAAAGAAATGGAACACATAATTATATGCAGAAATACAAACATAAAAAACATATGAAACAAGAGAGACACAGATATATGTGATTCACCCAACTTGGGCTACGTCCATGGAGAATTAGCTAGTCTTTCCTTTCTATTATCCGAAAAAATGAAGAGACACAACCTACAACACATCTGCTGTAATATCTTCTACTCTCTCACACATTCCCCCTTTCTCTTTCTCACTTAGAATACACACTCAACACACAGCCACAATACCATTCCCTCATGTGAACCGATGGGTTTCATTCTAGGGGAAAATACCCTAAATTAAACATAACTTCTACTGTAAACCCCACGGGGGGGACAAGTACCCCCACACCCCCCGCATGGAGGGGTGTACAGTATTCTTGGGCTATAAATCTGGTTGAAACAAAGACCTCTAAATCAGGATTATAATCAGGCTCCACACCCAACAATATGTCCAATATTTAAGGCTTCAAGACTCCCTAATGATCATACAGGATGAAATTGAGCATATACAAATGCATCTTGAATCTTACATCCAATATTAATAGTTTATTGGATGGAAATCACGCATATATGACTGCCATACCAAAAAACCGGTGTGTGTGTGTGTGCGTGACAATGAGAGTGGATTAACAATAAGACAAAAGTATTGTTGGTCACACTGAATAATGTGCCAACCAACAAGTGAAAGCTGGTGTGCCAGACTAGAAACATAATAAGATGCAAACAAATCATGGTTTGGGTTTACATCAAACACTACATCCTGTTGGGGTTCCCATGTTTTGGCCAGATTGGCAAGACCAAAAGATGAGACAACATCAGAACCACTTTTAGGCCCTAGGATCTATCCCTCCTGGACCCGGAGAGGGATCTCTCCAAATAGAGCTAAGAATGATATGTCTTTGAAGCTCAAAATGAGATGTTAGGCTAGTTATGAAGCACAAAAGGGGGGGGTTTTAAAATGATTTGGTTGGTTGGTCGCCGGGTTGAGTCATGAGATCACAGACTGGGAAAGCAATGGGAGGAAAGGAACAAAGCAGTAGGATGTTTCAGCAAGGAGGATGGGTCAAGAAAGTGCCATCCATTAGGATATGGAGTCATGAAAGGGAATTACCTGCATCCACTAGCCAAGACTTCCAAAGGGCAAGTCATCTACACTAAAGGATCTTTTAGGCAGATGGTGGAATGGAACATTAAGGAGAGCAAGTGGAAGAAGGAAAGACAACCAATTTTCTGTCTATAGATCAGGTCAGAGGTCATTTAACTCCAGACCTGATTGGACATACTCAAAGGCAGCTCTCAAAAGGGACGAAGGGGCAACTTATAGATCAGACCAGAGGTCATTTAACTCCAGGTCTGCCTTAGCAACTCCAAGGGGAAAACAGAGGTAAGTTTAACAGAAGGGATCTTAGAGAGGCCAGCTGGTCGCGCAAGGATCCTAGTGGACAGGGCTAACACTCATCCCCAGTGTTCCCAAACCTTCCAGCTTAAACCCAGCAAGAACATCTAAGAACTGATTCAACCAATTCATACATCATAGAGCAGGCAATATCATCCACTACACTGGTTAAATCAACTGAAATCAATTCTCAGATAGCACCTGTAGCAGAAAACATTAAGGTAGGGAGAGCAGGAAACATAGGGCACCTAACAAGGGTGAATCCTATATTATACTTCTGTTGCCTACCAGAAGAAGATGAAACAATATGGAAGTGTAATAAACAGAGTGAGAAAAACATCACCAATAGTAATAGACCAGGATCCTGTGAAATGTGCTTTGATTAATTGATGCAAAACCAGTCATGTACACTGAGCTCAATGGCTAATACAGTCCAGACCTTCTCGTCCCAGCCTATTACATACAACTACTCTGCTACTCCCTCCCAGGACTGTTCGAACAGTCGGAATGAATCCCTTTAACAGCAAATTCCCAACAAGGCAACAACAACCTTTTCATTATGTTCTCGGGGATCTCTTATAGGAGAAGAGGAAGAAACAGCAGTCGATAAACAAATAAATGAGTCTCATTAAGACAGTAAGGCGGAAGAGTTCACGCCCATACCACTTAATGGCTTTCTGCGGCATTGCTTGTACTCTGTGATCTGCATGGGGAGTCTCTGTTAGGTCGAGATCGACCTCGAATATTTCTTTGGGGTCCTTTCTGGTGCTTGGAGCTCTGCGCTAGCCTTCTGAATAAATGAACTGGATGAAATATCTGCACGGTTTCTCCATTCTTTCATTACTGCTGCTCAGACATTCTTTAATGAAGCTTTTGTCTGTGTATTTAATTTCCTTGGGCTCAAGAGGCATGGAGAACGCTGTAGGAACGGTGTACGTCTGGAGAGAACGTACTCTGTTGTTAGGTAGCGCAGTAATGACTTGCTGGTGCGCTCATCAGTCTTCAAACTGAGCCTTAATCCTTTGAAAGCGGGGCTAAACATTGATTATGTCAATAATAGGTGTTAACCCCTTTGAATCCTTTCTGCTGATCTGTTGGCGATGCTGAAAACACCTCACTGTGATGTCTGCACAATTTAGAATAAACCTGTTTAAAGCCCGGGCAGTGGTGGCGGAGGAAATGCTGCAGAGACGGCGGAATGGTGGCAGAATAATGGAGGGACAGTGAAAAATGGCGGAGAAATGGTCGCATAGTGTAAATCCCGAATATTATCGTTTGGGTGAATTACACAGGGAAACGCGAAAAAAAAACACACGGAGGCGTGAATGTGGGACCCGGTCACGGTGGAGGGCGATTAGATCTGAGTCGTCAGATCTGGGAGGAAACGGACGGTGGAGATTTAATCGGGGGGAAAAAAGACTTACGATCGGAGGAAAAGGGCAGTGCGATGGCTGTCGGATCAGCAAAGGAATGGACGGCCCAGATTGAATCGGGAGAACGCAATTGAGAGTCGGACGAAACGGTTTGCGATTGCGATCGGAGAGGAGTTTGCGATTGAGCACTGACCGTCAAATCTGAAGGCCAGACCAACGGCTCAGATGCAATCGGGGGACAGTGCGATCGGAGGATCGGAAGACAGGGTTGCGATTGATCGGGGATCGGAGCGGAAGACTTGCGATCAATCGGAGGTCAGAGTGATCGGGGCGCGATGCGATCAATCACATCGCAAGTATTTGCGATGGACCAATTGGGGGTCGTCACATGAGAGCTGCGATTGCGATTGGGCGTGGGCTGCGATTAGCGCTCCACCGTCGGATCTCCGCGGGAGATCAACGGTGCAGAACGTGTCGCGGGACTTAACGTTACAAACAAATCGCATCGGGGTTTTTTACATTGCAAAGGAAAATCACCCGCCCGACGGTTCCGATTGCGATTAGCGCTTGGGACTTAAGCGCTTGGTCCCAGAGCTGGGGCATATGGGAGAAGTGGTTTGAAAGGGGCTGGCGGAAAGGGGCTAGGCCTTATAATAAGGTCGGGAAGTGGGTTTTGGCCCATTTACATGGAATTTGAAGGCCAAGGAAGGGAACGGTAGAGGAGTAAGGGAGGAAAAGGGCCAACAAAGATTGGGGAAAGAATTTTAAGGGGATTTTGGGCGAAATAAGAGGGAAAAGGGGGCCTTTGGGCATTTCTTCACAAACGGAGAGGCTTTATGAGGGAAATCAGCAGAGGGGATTTTATCAAAGGATAAAAGACACATGGAGGCTTCAAGGAGACTGTGTTTTCAGAGGAAATGCATTCCTTGAAGACTCAGGAACAAATTAGCCCCCTATTTTTCTTGTCAAAAATTTTCATAGGGGGGCTAACACATCCAAGACATATTGAATATGCCTCATATTGTGAACAAAAGAAGGCTCATATAAATGAGACATTTCAAAGCCAAACACTTCTGGGACTAACGAAACTCTTTCAAAGTAAAAAATAAAGACTTCAATTTTAGGTTCTTTGAGAGAGATCTCATCATCCATATCAAATATATAACTTTCATAAATTGGACTCGACCTTTCATAAGGAAAGACCTCTTCTCGAGTTCATCAAGCAATAAATCATCATTCACATCAAGGAAGGATTTCATACCATCATGACTCAACCATATTTCACTATAATCATTATACATGACATCGAACTCGAGATGGAGAAGGTTGGGGTCTATATGAGGCTGAATATCATTACATGAAAATGTGTGAGAGGTGGCATATGAATTGTAACAAGGAGGTGGACTTCGATCACCCTAAAATGTAAAAACATCTAAGTCAAGAAAAAAATGATAATCATGTGTGAAACTATGATGGTGATCATCATTCAATGCACATTCTTGATCACAAATGACATAAGAATCGTAATAAGGTTTCAAAAGAAAGGGTTCACTGAAAGGTTCAGTAGGGATGATCCGAATTTATGTAGGAACGCAACAGAATACAGATATAACGATAGATACAGAGATGCAGCAGAAATAATGCTTCATTTTATTAATAAAAGAATGACTGCAATAAGCTTACAAACATAATGGAAATAAGCTAGGGCGGTGGCGTATCTCGAAAGAGATGTAGCGTACGCGAATATCTAAAAACTGTGTTACACATTGTGGCTCGCGAACATATTCTACAGACATAATGGAAATAAAAGGCTATGAATACTTTGGCGGCATATCACGAGAAGAGATGTGGCGGCTACCGGCCCACCAGGCGTGTTTACAATGCAGACATGATGGAGATGTGGCGAGCTAGGGCACTGGTAGCGCTTATCTCTGAGAAGAGATGTATCGGCTCCCAGCCCCCTGAACTGTCTTACAATGAGGCTCGAAGGCCTATTTATTGTTAAGAAACAATTTAGAATCCGAAACGTCCAAAACCCTAACCGTAGGAGATGAAGCGCCAAAACTGTGGGCCCCATTTGGGTAAATTGGTGGTTCAACTTCCCGGGGACGTAACTTTGGCATCCGATCTCCGTTTGACGCACTCAATAGCTCGTTAGAAAGATCTATCCGAGGACTTCAATTTTTGAATGAGCAACATCAGTCCATGGACCCATGTTGCTCTCCGTTTTCCCAAAAAGCGTCGTTTAGGGCCTCAAAACGGCTCCGGAAGTTTAAGACCCGAAAAACTGCTAAAAATAGTAAGTTGTGCCGAAACTTACAAACTGAAATAACTGATGGTGGGGGTTCAAATGGACTCGATGGGTGGCCACCAATATCCACCTGGATTATTAATGCCCCAAAACGGCTTCGGGTGTGCAGGACCCGAAAAACTGCTATAAATAGTAAGCTGTGATGAAGCTGAAAAACTGAAAGAATTGATGCTGCGAGTCCAAATGGAATAGGTGGGAGGCCACCGATATCCACCTGGATCATTCCTCCCTCCTTAGGAAGCAATGGTCTCCATTGCGTTAAGTTCCTCCATGGGGGGGGGGAAATTTTGCTGAACTTGGTGTTGGATTTAGATGTGCCACCGGTGGGCAGCTGTTGAAGGATCTGAAAAAAAAAAAAATTGTCCATCATCGCGTTCCTCTGTTTCTCGAGGGCATCCTCGAGCAATATTTTGATATGATCTTCTGCTCCCTCGTCTTTCTTTCCTTCTGCCATGGGGGGTCGTCGGGGTTGCGAGGTTGAACTCCTTATACCCTGGCCGCATTGGGGACATGAAGAGAAAAACAGAGAAAGAGCAGACCCGCCTCTGATACCACTGATCCGGATTTTATGCAGGAACGCAACAAAATATAGATATAACCATAGATACAGAGATGCAGCGGAAATAATGCTTCATTTTATTAATAAACGAATGACTGCAATAAGCTTACAAACATAATGGAAGCAAGCTAGGGCGCTGGTAGCGTATCTCTGAGAAGAGATGTAGCGTACGCAGGCCTCTGAACTGTGTTACATTGAGGCTCGCAGGCCTATTACAGACATAATGGAAATAAAAGAGCTAGGGTACTGGCAGCGTATCCCTGAGAAGAGATGTGGCGGCTACCAGCCCCTGAACTGTGTTACAATGCAGACATGATGGAGATGCGGCGAGCTAGGGCACTAGTAGCGCTTATCTCTGAGAAGAGATGTATCGGCTCCCAGCCCCCTGAACTATCTTACAATGAGGCTCGAGGGCCTATTTATTGTTGAGAAACAATGTAGAATCTGAAACGTCAAGCCTAGCATTGAGATGGCTGTCATGCCATGGGCCACGTTTGGGTAAATTGGTAGTTCAACTCAGAGGCAATAACTGGCATACGATCTACATTTGACGCGCTCAATATTTCGTTAGAAAGAATCTGTCAGAAATTACAATTTTTTAGACAGTAGCTTATCGCTCCATGGATATGTTGCTCTCCATGTTTTTCCCAAACGTCGTTTAGGGAATACAAATAGCTCCCGCATGTTTAAGACCGAAAAGCTGCCCAAAATAGTAAGTTTGTCTTGGCTTCCGTAGAAATGTGATGGTGGGGGTTCAAATGGACTTGATGGGTGGCCACCAATATCCACCTGGATTATTAATGCCCCAAAACGGCTCCGGGTGTGCAGGACCCGAAACCTGCTATAAATAGTAAGCTGTGTTGAAGCTGAAAAACTGAAAGAATTGATGTTGCGGGTCCAAATGGAATATGTGGGAGGCCACCGATATCCACCTGGATCATTCCTCCCTCCTTAGGAAGCAATGGTCTCCATTGCGTTAAGTTCCTCCATGGGGGGGGGAAATTTTGTTGAACTTGGTGTTGGATTTAGATGTGCCACCGGTGGGTAGCCATTGAAGGATCTGAAAAAAAAAATTGTCCATCATCACGTTCCTCTGTTTCTCGAGGGCATCCTCGAGCAAGATTTTGATAGGATCTCCTGCTCCCTCGTCTTTCTTTCCTTCCGCCATGGGGGGTCGTCGGGGTTGCGAGGTTGAACTCCTTATACCCTGGCCGCGTTGGGGACATGAAGAGAAAAACAGAGAAAGAGCAGACCCGCTCTGATACCACTGATCCGGATTTATGCAGGAACGCAACAGAATACAGATATAACCATCGATACAGAGATGCAGCGGAAATAATGCTTCCTTTTATTAATAAAAAAAAATGACTGCAATAGCTTACAAACATAATGGAAATAAGCTAGGGCGCTGGTAGCGTATCTCTGAGAAGAGATGTAGCGTACGCAGGCCTCTAAACTGTGTTACATTGAGGCTCGCAGGCCTATTACAGACATAATGGAAATAAAAGAGCTATGGTACTGGCAGCGTATCCCTGAGAAGAGATGTGGCGGCTACCAGCCCTTGAACTGTGTTACAATGCAGACATGATGGAGATGTGGTGAGCTAGGGCACTGGTAGCGCTTATCTCTGAGAAGAGATGTATCGGCTCCCAGCCCCCTGAACTGTCTTACAATGAGGCTCGAGGGCCTATTTATTGTTGAGAAACAATGTAGAATCCAAAACGTCCAAAACCCTAACCGTAGGAGATGAAGCGCCAAAACTGTGGGCCCCGTTTGGGTAAATTGGTGGTTCAACTTCCCGGGGACGTAACTTTGGCATCCGATCTCCGTTTGACGCGCTCAATATCTCGTTAGAAAGATCTGTCCAAGGAGTACAATTTTTGAACGAGCAAGATCGATCCATGGACCCATGTTGCTCTCCGTTTTCCCAAAAAACGTCGTTTAGGGCCTCAAAACGGCTCTGGAAGTTTAAGACCCGAAAAACTGCTAAAAATAGTAAGTTGTGCCGAAACTTACAAACTGAAATAACTGATGGTGGGGGTTCAAATGGACTTGATGGGTGGCCACCAATATCCACCTGGATTATTAATGCCCCAAAACGGCTCCGGGTGTGCAGGACCCAAAAACCTGCTATAAATAGTAAGTTGTGCTGAAGCTGAAAAACTGAAAGAATTGATGTTGCGGGTCCAAATGGAATAGGTGGGAGGCCACCGATATCCACCTAGATTAAGGGATTGGCTAGAAACTCCATTTTCAATATGACACATTTGATCTTGTAAATATTGAAATATAAGCATTAGAAAAGAAGGATTAGGATACACGTCATTAAGATTATGAGAGAAAATAGTTCTACGAATTCGCTCTTCGAAATCAATACAAGTGACCAAGGCTTGATTAAGGCTTTGAATGTCCCTTTCCCCTAGCTACCACTTGTAAAGAGGAGGCATGGGATTATAATAATGTAGATAGGTATCTAGGTTGGTTGGTTGAATATATGCAAGGATGAGGTTGTAAAGCTTGAAAAATCAGAGATTGAAAGCATGGATTCTTTCACCCCTTTCCATGCATAACTGGTTAAATTTTTTAAGGTGCTCATAAGGATTCTCTGACATACCAAGGTCTAGGTAAACCAATAGGTAAGTTCATTCCAAGTGGATAAAAATTCATTAGTTAGGTTAGTAAACAGGGAAGCAACACATCCTCAAAGGTAGTTCGAAAACATAATCGTACAACTTTCATTTTCGTTGACCCCAAGGATCATGCACACATTGGAAAATGCACATAAATGATCCTTTACAATAACTTTCCAGTCACCATAAAACAAAAGTAGATGTATTTTTAATTTGCATTGAAGAGGATTGATCAAACATGTCAGATTTAGAGGGGAAGGTGTAAATCAAGGGTATTGGTTCTTTTCCTCCTCCCATGTAAAGATTCCATGTCAGTAAACGATCTTGCTGGGATTGGGGAGGAAGTGGTTAGCATGCCATGACAAGGCAGAAAGAAATTAGTGACAACCATACTTGACTAAAATATACTACAACAAAAACCAAAAGGAAGAAAAATTAAACACTCCCAAGTATGTTTGCCAGAAATATGTTGATGCTTTTGAATCAAGTGTGTCGCTTCGACAATATATCAACATCTCAAACTTCTCGACCACTGACGAGAAGTAACAGGAACACTATCCCACAACTTATTGCTCCTTGAGTTGGAGTTGAGTCCACACCAATAGTGGCACAACTTAACCCTCTCGCTTTTCAAGGAGTTGTAGCCAACGAGGAGGAATCATGCAACTATCAATCCTCATATTAAAAAAAAAAAAAAAAAACTATACTAACCCTAAACACCAAATTTTTTACAAAAGCAAAAAACTAACAAGTTCTATGAGGTTTTGGCCTTAGAGTATTGTAAAGCCTCAATTGCATTTAAGTTATAAATTAAAATAAGAATGAAATTGACTACAATATCCTTTGTATAGGAACAACTAAATAAATGATATAATATCCTTCCTATTAATGAATCAAATATTCCAACACAAAAATGATTATTTAAATGAGTGAAGGCACCTTTAAGTATTAGTTGTTTTTATATGGATAAATAGTTCCATGGAATATTTATATTATGGAATAGAAACCTTAATCAACCATAAACAAATAGGTGTTTAGAATTTCATTAACACCGATTAAACATTGTGGAAAAAACATTGAATGACCTTAAGAGGCTTTGAAATCATGACTTCTATATTACATGACAAATGACTTTATCATCATACCAAATGTACAATTTGTGTAATTAACCCTTTTATTATGTAGTTTAATTGTTGCTTATGTATTTATGTTATGAAAATAAAAATCTTAACCAATTGTATAAGATATATAATGAAACATTCATTGAATAAGATTTCTTTTAACAACCATTTTACATTAAACACAAATATTAGACAACCTAAAAGTTAATATCATAATCAACACATTATTTACAAAAGTTAGGGTTAGTGCAGAAACCGTAAAACAAGGTAAAAACACAAAATTTACATAACATGAAAAGTAAAACACATACATTACAGAACTTTACGACTATAAAAAGAAATGAAACATATTAATTGTAAAGGGCAATAAAGGTAAAAACATGAAAATTAATAAGAAAACATAAGCCCAAATGCTAAAGACCATTGAAAGGAGGTTTGATCAGCAAGGATTTTTTATTTATTGCATTGTATCATCCAATTACATTTCTATAGGGTGGGATATGCATGAAAATGGGAAGGTGATGCACATTCATTTTAAATAGTCAACAATGGACAAGAATATCATATTAGGTTTTAGACTTTTGTGATCCATAGATTGGATAAATGTCTTTTCGGATTAATCACATCATTAGGATTTGGTCTTAATGAAAAAATGACATTTCAAACCAACTAATGTGGTTCATCCTCAGGACAAGGTGAAAAGCCAATCAATCTAATTGAATAAATAGTGTGGATGCACCATTTCTCGGTATTAGCTGAAGAAAACTAGCCATTAAAAACTACACGTTTAAGACTATCCGTTTAAAAACTAGTCGTTAATGAATTAGTTAATTAGTTAATTAAAATTATTAAAATATTGACCCAATAAACATAATAATAAATTTTTTTGACCCAGTAAATATTATTATAATAATAATAAAATTATTATGTAATATTTAATTAAAATTTTAAATTGATTAATGAAATATATTATAATAAAATGTATTATGTAATATTTAATTAAAATTATTTAATTGATTAATAAATACTAAAATAATAGATAAAATAAAATTAAAATTAAAAATTATTTTGAAGAATTTGCTACTGATGTGATTAATTCGAAAAGACATTTATCTAAGAATATCATATCCGACACAATAGTTATTAGGTCAATACCAACTTTAATGGTAAAACAATGAAAAGAATGCAATGAAAGATCTTAATCTTTGCTCTACTATGAACGAATGGAGCTCTAATGTCACGTTCTAGGAGACTCGAAAGAGGCAACTTGGAGACTGACAATAACATCACAAAAGCAGAAGTCGGTTGCACGAAGAACAAACTAGGAATAAAATAAAGAAACATTACTATTGGCCATATCCTCGCTCACAAATGGGCAACATATGTGTATGCAAAAAAGGGAATCCCTTGTTTTGAACAAATACTTTATTTTTATAGATATTCTCTTGCAAATGAGTGGTCTTGATTCTCCTCTATTGGCCATCAGATGAAATTTTGGTGGTTACATTCATTCTGTTCATTTGGTAACTACTCGAAAGTTCTTTTAATTTCACACTGTTGGGATCATAACTTAATGCCTGCCTTTTAATACATATTAAAGGGATTTGTAGTAAACATTATTTGATTCCTCATTGTTACAAAAAATATGCCTATATATTTTTCTATTACACTGATGCAATCAACATTACTTTCCCAAATTGTTATAAAGAATCCACTGAATATTGCCAAACCCTTCAAGCCTGTTGTAGAATGAAAGATGTTGAGTTTTGGATACAATGTGATTTGGGACAAATCGAATATCTTGCAGTTGCGGGCTCTGGTAGGGAGGTGGTTTTTTAAAAGAGATAGAAACAAGGATATGACGCACTGGTTGAACTCGGCGTGGGTGAAACTTCTCGGATATCCTCCAAAGGTGTGAAATTTGTTAAACGGCTAGTTTAGCTTCCATTTTATGAAGCCGAAGGATGTTAGCGATGCTCTTTGTATACCCTGGGTGCTAGGTCGTTGCTTCTTGGCGCTGCATCAATGGTATATAGGCTTTAATCCTACACTAGACACCCCTTAGAACCATATGGATTGGGTGAATATGTCGGGTCTGCTGTTAGAATTTTGGACTCACCAGGTGCTCACGGATATTGACAACTCCATCGGTAAGTGAATCTTTATGGATCTAAAGTGCTTGGGGGTGTATGACAAGCAGGTGGCATGGGTCCTTGTCGAGTTTTCATTTTCAGGGGGCTTGCCACCATATATTGATTTTGCTTGTTAGCGACTGGATTTCTGGAAAATCCCTTTCACATTCCATTTGGGTCATCATACTAGAAACTTGATGCGTATTTGACCTCGCAGGAATTGGGGAGCATATGCAGAGGCTCGATCTTCTGGACGAGTTTCTTCTACGGGGCTTTCTGGGGCACTAGACTGATCAACGTCGTCACGCATAAGGCCATGTAAGAAAAAACTTGCTGACTATATCCTATTTAACCGATTATTTTCTATGTTTGCCGAGCGGGAAGATAGGCCCCGTGCTCGTCCTCATGTGGGATATTGTAATTCTCGGTCGTCTCCTAGTGACGTGGACGTGGAATTTCACATCAACTCAGTTTGGGTCCCTCAACCTGCTCTGATTGTACCTGCTATTTTAAATTTTGATTATTCCCTGGAGTATCAATTATTTGTTTCCTCTCTGACTTATTGTCATGTTATGTGTAATATGATTCCTATGACTATGTCAGAAGAGTCCCCTCCATCTCACTCTTATGCAAAATTATTATCTACGGATAAATCAAATTCCCTAAGTGTGGCGATAGGCACTTAGAACAATAGATGAAATACTTTGCTATCACTTTCTTTGACATAAATAGACACACAAAATGATAGAAGAACCTACTTTTCGATCCAAGCGCTTCTTCTTCTCCTTCTGTCACTTTTGTTGTCGCCATCAATCCAACTCAGATCACCAGATTGTTTCCTGCAAGTATAAACAGAGAACAACAAACAGATTGCAATATACAGATGCCTACTTGTCTTAATCACTTAAATTGATTAAACATGAAACATATATATCATTCAAGAATCCATTGCATGAGAAATAGAAACATAAACATATACATATATGGGAAAATGAAAAACAATCTTTATTAAAGAGTAGAAGAGGGAGGTTACAACCAATGATCGATTTTATGCCACCAACTCTAGCTTCATCCCAGCCTCATCACATCCAACATCACACCAGCAACATATCGGTACTTTCACTCTCTCTAATGAGAATCCAACAACATTTATTTACCAAAATTCTTCCTTCCCTAATACTAGGATCCGTGCTCAATTTATAGGGAAACTGATGGTAGTTTCTCAATGAATGACTTTCTAATAATAGGAAAGACATCTTCCCAAGTTCATAGGTGTTGATGGACACTTGGGTTTGAAGTTTGACACATATGGACTCTTCTAGAAGGCAGTCACCATGTGGAGATTCCCAGAACAATGATAATTCTGCTCCCAGGTGACCAACACACTCTTGAATGTTAGGAAGTGCATTGCACTATACCCTTGAATGGAGGAAGTTGCATATGCAATGCATTTAGTCCCTTTAGAGGCAGCGTTGGTGAGTTCATAAGTGATATAACATATACTTCAAACCTTGGAAATATCGCAATAGAAGCCATGAGATTTGTTCTTCTCTTAGGGCATATAACAATCGAAATGTAAGGGGATGATAGACCCTATTTCATTGGTCCTGGGGATGATGTCCAGTTTGACCAGGTCATGGGGGATGATGCCCAAATTGACCTATAACAGCTGCCCCCTAAAGCATGAAGTCAAAATAATAACAATATTTTTTGAATGAGATGTTTTACAATGTGATGAGCCAGAATTGAAGTGGAGTAGCGACCTGCATCAATCTTACAATACATTACATCATGATATTTTCATCTTGATCATGAATTTTTGAGGTAGGAATTCCCATGCTCAGCACATAAAATATCTAATAACATGTACATAGTGTTGAGATTCAACAAGATGATGAGCTTAGTGAAAAGTAAGCACCTTCACTAAGTGGGGCCCACAGGCTATTTTTAGGCGTATGTCTATTTTTAGACATGGTGAGCATATTCTATAAGTTTCAGGATGATATTTGTAGATGCTTGGTCAAATGTGAAAAATAGATGAAATTATATTTTTATAATATTGGGCGAACTCTATTTATAGATCGTCGATCTAAAAATAGGTGCATGTCGATTATTATTAGCTCTTAATAATAATCCGACAATAAACAACAACTTATTCTCTTGGAGCACTTTATTTCAGTGAAAATATTTGGCAAATCAGTGGGCTGAAGGAATTACACAATTCCTAGGGTTATTGGTGGCTCATGCATGAAGGACTCAGTTAGAACTGAAGTGGCAAAGTTATGACAGAGTTGGAAGAGTAGTTACGAGAGTTGTTATTTAGTTTAACTCAGTTAATGGAGTTAAACTCAGTTGAGCTAGTTGTATCTAGTTTAACTGAAACATACACTAGTGAGAGTTTAGTGAATTAATTATTTAATTAATTCACAACTAATAACTCACTAACAATTGAAAAAATACAACAGTTAACTACAGTGCATGTCAGTTCCAGTGGAGACTCGGTGGAGAGATAGGTGAAAGGGTGAGATGGACTATCTGTTGTGACTATAGTGATACATTCAATGCATCTGACACACATTGTAGTCACCAATGAGGATTGCACTGTCAATGCAAGGGAAATTTGAATTCATTTAGGGGTCTTCTTTAGCATGGATTGCACAGTGGAGGCAGGCTTTCAGGAGGCAATAAATTGGTGCATGGAGATGCAAATTTCTTCATGACAGTGTGTAATGATTGTTGATTGTACTGAGAGCTTGATGTACTAAGCTTTGTATGATATTATTACATGATTCCATTTATATACATAATATATGATAGTTGGGGTTTTTAGCTTTAAGCTATCCCGTTAAACAACTTTTTTATGTGCGATTGAATTTATTCACATGTGTTTGCAATTGAGTTTTAAATTTCTGCAAGTTTAATAATGGAAGGATTATGTATTTAGAAAGAAGATAAATATTTTTAGATCGGGAGAATATGGTAATACATCAGTATTAATAAATTTCTACATGGTATCGGAGCAGTATTGATCAATGGAGATTGCAATTGTGAATAATTGTTGAGTTTTGTGCTGGTTGAAAATTCAAATTTGCTGCAGAAATTTATTGGTGCGACAGTTGAGTATTCATTGAAATGTATTTCAATGGGTTGCGATTGGAGTATGCCCTTGAGGGTAGCTCGAATTACATAGCCTGGAAGGATAGGATGGAGGTAGTGCTTGAAGACAATGGCATGAAGGAGTTCATCGATAGCGATGTTCCTAAGCCTGCTTCTAGCGATGTTGCAGGACTTGATGCATGGCAAAAGAAGGTAGAAAAGACAAGAATAATTCTGTTGGAAGGTGTGAATGACCATATTGTGTCAAGCCTTCATGAGAAATCCACTCCATTTTCAATGTGGAAGGCTTTGACAGATATTTTCCAAAGTAGCAGCGACCAGAGGAAGTTGGCGCTGAAAGGTAAGCTAAGAAAAATAAAAATGGAGAAGGGTGACAGTATTCCAAAATATCTCACGAAGTTTGTCCATTATAGGGATGAACTGGGAAGTGTGGGGATTACTGTTGATGATGATGACTTGGTGAGCTTGGCTCTCCTTGGGCTTCCGAAGAGTTGGCATAGCTACGAAGACTCTGTCAATGGATGGGAGAAACTGTCGGGTTGGGAGCAACTTTGTTCGGATCTTGTGCAGGAGGAGATAAGGCGAAGTACCAGGGATGGCTCTTCATCGAAGAATGATGATGAAGAGAATTTTGCTTTGGCTTCCAAAGCGAGGAAAGGAAAGGGGAAGAAATCCCATCCAAAATCCGAGGCTAAAGGAAAGAAGATGGATTTGTCCAAAGTGAATTTTTTTCACTGTCATGAACATGGGCATCTCGCCACTAACTTCCCACAGAAAAAGAAGAACAAGAAGGCTACTGAAGCTACATCTGTAGAGGCCTTAGCCTCACAGTTTGAACTTGATTTCTCTTTGATCACATTCTTGGTTTCAAGCTCAATGGGATCGGTGTGGTATTTTGATAGTGGTGCGTCTTTCCATATGACGAGAGAAAAGGAGTTGTTTAGTGACTTGGAGAAGAAGGATCTCCAAATGCATATAGAGATGGGCGACAATGGAAGATACAGTGCGACCGGAATTGGAACCATTACCTTTGAGAGGAAGTCAGGTAAACCATTTTTGTTGAAAGATGTTATGCATGTCCCAGATCTGAAGAAGAACTTGGTCTCGGTCGCAATGTTGGAAGACAAAGGTTATGACGTTGTTTTCAGCAAGGGAAAATCTTTCCTGTGACATAAAAAAACGGGTAAAACCAAGAGGATAGGGATTTGAGTTAATAATCTCTACAAACTGGAGTTATATGGCTGCGTTTCAATGATGGGAAAAGCAGAAGAAGTGGTGAGCCGGGATGAGGGCGAATTATGGCACAGGAGATTGGGTCATCTTCACCATGGCACCTTGAAGATTTTGCAGCAGATTTATACTGGACTTCCCAAGGGTACTCTTACGCAGTTAGATCAGTTCAAGGGATGTACTATGGGTAAGTTTGTGAAGACCACCTTTCATGAGAAGGAGAACCGTGCTTCGGTGATCCTGGAGAGAATCCACACAGACATGTGTGGACCTTTCTCGGTTGCTTCAACAGAAAAACATAGCCATTATGTTATATTTATTGATGACTATTCTCGTAGATGTTGGATCTTCTTCATGCAGAAGAAGAGAAAAACATTCTCAAAGTTCTGTGAGTTTAAAGTATTGGTGGAGAAGAAGTCGGGGAATCAAGTGAAGGCTCTGTGGAGTGATAATGGTGGTGAATATATCTCGAACGAATTCGAAGACTTCTATAGCAAAGAAGGAATTCAAAGAGAACTCATAGCACCTCATAACCCACAACAAAATGGGGTCGCGGAGATGAATAACAGAACGATCATGGGTGTTGCATAAGCTATGCTGCATGACCAGGGCCTACCAATGCACTTGGGGGCATAAGCATGCAACACTGTGGTTTATGTGAAAAACCGTTGTCCTCATAGAGTACTTGGCATGAGTACACCTGAAGAATATTTTACTGGTAAGAAGCCTGATATTTCTCATTTGAAGATTTTTGGCTCATCTGTTTACATTCATGTGACAAAGGATGCCAAGAAGAAGCTGGAGCCGACTGCAGAAGTTGGGATATTTGTTGGGTACACATAAACACCCTATAATTATCCTATGTATTTTCCAAACAGTCAAATGACTGTGGTGCAACGGGATATAAAATTCAATAAGGTGAAAACAATGAAGTTGTCGCTTGAGAGGGAGCTACACTTGCATGCAGAGGAGGAAATTCTTGTTCCCAAAGATGAGCCTCTATATCTAGATTAGCCACAGGAGGAGATTCATGGAGTGGAGGAGTCCACTCATGTAGAAACAAACATCAGAATAGGCAGAAATTGTACCACAGAAGCTAAGAGACTGAAGCTTGATGCAGCAGAGAATGTAGGAGTCCCTACATCACAGCGCAGACATAAACAGTCACCTGACTGATTGACTGGATACATGGCTCTTATGAGAAAGTGTGTTGTGACAGAGCCACCTTCTTTTGAAGAGGTGGCGTAGGAGCTCACATGGGTAGATGCCATGGTGGAGGAGTATGACTCCATTTTCAGAAACTGTGCTTGGGAGACTGTTCCAAGGCTGGTGGGTAAATCAGTGGTAGATTCGAAATGGATCTACAAGGTAAAGCAAGCTGCTGATGGGAGCCTCGAGAAGTATAAGGCAAGACTTTTTGCCAGGGGCTTCTCACATATCGAGGGGATTGATTATGAAAAAACCTTTGCACCTTTCGAACAGATTCTTCCATAAGGACCATCCTTTCTCTCTCAGTGCAGATGGTTTGGCACATTCATCAAATGGATGTGAAGACTACGTTCCTTAATGGGATCATTGAGGAAGAGGTGTCCATTGAGCAAATTGAAGGATTTGAGATCTTCAGCAGCGAGTCGCATGTGTGCAGACTCAAAAGAGCATTGTATGGGCTGAAGAAAGCACCACGTGCTTGGTACACACATATCGACAACTATTTCATTGGACTTAGCTTCAACAAGAGTGAGGCAGATGAAAACCTGTACCAAATTTTGGTGGAGGGTAAGATTTTAATCATTGTTATTTATGTTGATGATTTAATACTAATGGGTGATGAGCATTTGAAACACTCATGCAAGGCAGACCTTGAAAAGGATTTTTAGATGAAGGATTTGGGCCTCCTTCATTATTTCCTTGGATTGGAAATATGGCAGCGGGAAGGTGAATTATTTGTGTCTCAAGGCAAGTATGCTCGGGAGATACTTGGTAAGTTTCACATGGAGGACTGCAAGCCCATGGATACTCCTCTTCCAGGAAATTGGAGGAAAGAGGATGCTACATTGGCAGAGGTAGTGGACGCCACTGTTTATCGACAATTGGTGGGTTCGCTCATGTATTTAGTTAATACAAGACCGGACATATGCTATGCGGTGAACCAGCTTTCACAAGCGATGGTTAAGACTACCAAGCTCTTTTGGAAGGCAGGAAAGCATGTCCTGAGGTATCTTAGGGGCATGTTTGAGTATGGCTTATGGTACAGACAGACGGATGAGGTGAAGTTGCATGGCTTCACGGATGTAGATTGGGCAAGCAGCCCAACGGAAAGAAAGAGCACATCAGGAAATGTTTTCAGTATTGAATCTACAATGGTTTCTTGGTACAGTGGGAAACAAATATCCGTGGCACTCAGTTCAGCGGAATCAGAATACATGGCAGCAATTCAAGCTGCATGTAAGGCTATCTGGATGAGGAAGATCCCGGTTGGTTTGTTCGGTTCACATTTAGATCCTACAGTGATACATTCTGATAATAAGAGTTGCATTAAAATCTCGATTAATCTTGTGTTTCATGATATATCTAAACATATTGATATCAAGTATCATCATATCAGAGATTATGTGCAGTAGAATATCATGTTGCTTTAGTACATTCCTATGGAAGATCAAGATGCGGACATTCTAGCGAAGGCACTCGGCAATAGAAAATTCGAATACCATAGAGGTAGGATCAGGGTGAAGGATAATCCCTATCTTGTTGAGAGGGAGTGTTGAGATTCAACAAGATGATGAGATTAGTGAAAAGTAAGCACCTTCACTAAGTGGGGCCCGTAGGCTATTTTTAGGTGTATGTCTATTTTTAGACATGGTGAGCATATTCTATAAGTTGCAGGATTCTATTTGTAGATGGTTGTTCAAATGTGAAAAATAGACGAAATTCTATTTTTAGAATATTGGGTGAAGTCTATTTATAGATATTCTATCTAAAAATAGGTGCATGTTGATTACTATTAGCTCTTAATAATAATCCGACAATAAACAATAGCTTATTCTCTTGGAGCACTCTATTTCAGTGAACAGATTTGGAAAAACAACGGGCTGAAGGAATTAAACAATTCCTAGGGTTATTGGTGGCTCATGCATGAAGGACTCAGTTAGAACTGAAGTGGCAAAGTTATGACAGAGTTGGAAGAGTAGTTACGGGAGTTGTTATTTAGTTTAACTCAGTTAATGGATTTAAACTTAGTTGAGCTAGTTGTATCTAGTTTAACTGAAAGATACACTAGTGAGAGTTTAGTGAATTAATTAGTTAATTAATTCACAACTAATAACTCACTAACAACTGAAAAAATACAGTAGTTAACTACAATTCATGTCAGTTCTAGTGGAGACCCAATGAAGAGATAGGTTAAAGGGTGAGATGGACTATCCGTTGTGACTATAGTGATACATTCAATGCATCTGACACACATTGGAGTTGCCAATGAGGATTGTGCAGTCAAGGCAAGATCAATTAGAATTCATTCAGGGGTCTTCTTCAGCAGGGATTGCGCAGTGGAGGCAGGCTGTCAGGAGGCAAGAAATTGGTGCATGGAGATGCAAATTTCTGCATGATAGTGTGTAATGATTGTTGATTGTATTGAGAGCTTGATGTACTAAGCTTTGTATGAGATTATTAGATGATTCCATTGATATATATATTATATGATGGTTGGGGTTTTTAGCTTTAAGCTTTCCCGTTAAATAGTTGTGTTATGTGCAATTGAATTTATTCACATGTGTTTGCAATTGAGTTTAACATTTCTGCAAGTTTAACAGTGGAAGGATTCTGTATTTATCAAGAAGATAAATATTGTTGGATCAGGAGAATCCAGTAAAACATCATTATTAATAAATTTCTACAATATTTTCATCTTGATCACGAATTTTTGAGGTAGGAATTCCCATGCTTAGCACATAAAATATCTAATAACATGTGCATAGTGAAGAAAGTCGTCTACATTGGAATGTTTCCCAATACAGACATGCCTACAGATATAGGCCCATGTTCGGATGACAATCTGTATGTAAGGTCACCGTACAGATGATGTGTACAACAATCCTAAAATCACAGCCTAGATGGCTGAAACTAGATCCGAGGTCTTCTTATCTCATTCACTCGATCATTCGGGTACAATTCTAGCCATGCGAATATATGATTTGCAGTCGAACATCGTAAGACATCATTTTATTACTAGCCAATGATGTAAGATTTTAACAAATGCGAGAGAACCACCATTGATTTTTAATGGCTCTCAAGGTACTGCAGTACATTTTTCAAGGCGTGAATAGATGATTTGATGTCGAACCAAACAAAATATTTATGTCAAAGGTCTAGAAGCGAGGATCTTGTCAATGATGTAACAAGCCTCATGGTACTGGAAGATGATGTTTCTAATAAAACTTCATGGATGATGATTTGATGTCGACAGGAAGCCACTTATCGTGAAACGGGAGTTACTGATTTCAGAGACAAAATATAACTTGATATAGCAATGTTCAAGGATGACTGTCATGAAAATGAAGGTTTATGAGTATTGCAGAAGGATGAGCATTCATTGGATGACTTCTCTTAAACATATCAACGACACTGAGATGAGCTGGCAGCATTGACCCAAAACCGAAGTGAAGGTATGATGAATCATAGGTATGAATGAACTGTCAAGAAGATTACCCAACCCAAAAGTCACAATGATGGAGTAAAGTGTCAAGTTCAAGACCGACCTATTACCGTAAAAGTTCTGTTTACTTTCCCAAATTTTCCCCGGTAATTTGTCGACCAGTACCTATTTATTTTTTAACAAGATTGAGGAGGATAACATATGCTTGATCTATAATTCAACCCTTCGGGCGAATATGCATTGCTATTTAATAATTTAATGAGTCTAGCGATAAATGAAACTCAATTCTTGCCATGATCAACAAGCCCGTCGCTATTTTAGGTTTTAACGAGCCTAATGATAGTGACAGCCCAGTCCTTTTTCATATTTAGAGAGTTTGAAAAAGAGGAAAAAAGAAAGCTCCATGAGTAATTTTTCGTAAAGTTGTCGCTAAAATCCAAAAAAGTGTAAAATGATATCTGAGAGAACCTCCTAGCCATGTTCAACTAAGGTTTTCCTTTTTTGTAAATAATCTATCACAATACGGAAAAGGGTTGAACTTATACTGAGTAGATGTCAATTCATTTACTTTTACGAGCTCGAAAGGACAAGTGCTTGGCAATATTTTCACATTATCGGAGTCTGAAAAGAGCTAAAAGAAGACTCCAGGGGTTCCTTTTTCACCGTTATCGAAGCTCGAAAAAGAGATAAAAGTGTGCTTCAATTCCTTTTTCGTTTTTGTCAAAGCTCGAAAAATAAGGATAAAAGTATGCTTTGTGGTCAAATCATTATTGAAATAAATATGCACGACTAATCTGCTATATCAGTTGTAAACCTGTTCAGAACAACATCAAATGGATTAAAAATACATGTTTCATGATAAAAAATGAATAAAACCATAGTCACAGCGATAAATATGATTTGAAAATAATCAAATGACTAATTAAAAGAGTTTTACTATTCATTTTTACCATTTGAAAGTTACCATTTGCATTTTGGAGCTCTGAACCTGTTTTTTCCCCCGAAATTCAACTGTTGATTGCGATCGATTATGTGGATGGTTTTCCTCACCGTTTGATCCAGGTTGGTGCCATAAACCTCCTTTTTCCTTCAATAGTATTTTTGTTTCATTTCCTTGCATTTTTTAGGGATTTGGGCCCCTTAGAGTAAATTTATTTTGCAAACAGGTCAACGCACCCTTGAATGTCGAAAGGTGCATTACAGTGCACTGGAATTGAAGGCTAGGTGCACTTGCAACGCACTGTCCCTTAACCAGGGGTGCGTTGGGCGCAATTCACATTTTTTTCTTTTCAGTGTGCCCAAAATTTAACTAGTTTTTTTGCATGAAATGGGTACTAATGAGTCTTATGGTTGTGTTTCAAGGATTCAACGGACCAAAATGACAATTACTTGGAGGGAAAGATAACATGTGGAAAAAAACATGATTTCCCTAAATGATCCGGGTACTGTAAGAGCCCTCAGAGACTGTGGGTTGCTAAAGTACTTCATGCATGGGATCCAACGATTGAGGCATTTCATATTTGGGAAAAAGTGGTCCCGATTTTAGTGGAGCATATCTATTTTCTGACAGGCTTGTCAAGGAGAGGCCTGCCCATTTCTCTCTCAGGGTCTGCCCTCGGAGGAGATACGGTGAGAGACTATATATTGCAATATTGAAATCCAAGGGCAAAACCTAGCAAGGATGGGAAAATAAACATCCACGATGTTTGTGATTTTCCATTGAGAACCATATTATTCATGATCGCAAAGCTTGCTAGTACCGCTACACTCCATGTAGCAAATCGATCTTACATGCAGTATGCACTAGAGTGCATGGAACCAAAATTTTTCAATTGGGCTGAAGTTGCACTCTCTCAAATGAAAGAAAAACTGAGCAAGGCAAAGGGAGGAAGGAAGAAAAATTTTAACTATGGTTCGATCCTCATTTCTTTTGCCTTAGAGCAGATTCCACTGATGCAGCCTCAGCATGTGAAGTTGGGTATATCTAACCCTAAATATCCAAGGATGCATAGATGGGTGGAACTGATGGCTAGACATGCTAGTCAATCGACCATCATTTTCTCGACTACATTCTTGGCCTAGTTCAGGCGACAGATTATCGCCATCAATGAATATGCATATACAGGCGTCGACTTCTGAGGAGATCTAGATTTAGTTTTACCAGAAGGTGCTCAGTGGGGTGAAATTGGTAAGAATGTTTTGACCATGTTTTTTTATTTTTCTAAGGTTTATAAATGTTTTTATATTTTATTTTTTTCTCAAGACTAAACTAAAGTTTTGATGTAATGCATATGTGGGTCGAGTTCGACCAATGGGAGAGACAGAGCATGTAGTGGATGAGCCAATAGAGAGGGTTGTCAGGAGAGTAGTCCTTCAGGATTTGGATATGGTTGAGACTCTTGCTGAGCCTCAACAACACATATAGGGGTTGAACTTTGGGATTTCATATTTTCGGATCGAAGAGTTACCCATGTGATTGCAGCACCATACAATTGGTGTTTCTAACCGCTGGATGTGGTTAATGTGTAGGATAGCTAGATCATTAGCATGTTATCCTGAGCACCACTAGTTTACTTTTGACATGTTGCATACATTTTGAGGTCAGATGACCAATGTGTCTTGGGCACAAATTTTGTAAAAACATATAACTATCTATCTATTTGATTTCAGTGTTTTCCTATGTTTATTGTGCAATATTATGAAATTATGTGAATGTATCTTTACATGTGTCGCAAATGTCTGTTTATAACATAATTTTCTAAAAAATCAGTTAATGTGTTCAAGTTTCTAGAAATTTGTTGATATTGATTGAAATCAAAATGTCTATCCAAAAGTAAAAATATTAGGAACATACGATGTAGTGTTGGATTTCTGACAGTATAAACACTAGTAAGTTGCAGTACCACAAGTTGTGAGTCTAACCTAATAATGATGCAGTTAATACCAAATTAAATGGAATCAGAGAGAAGTTCGATCAATGTGCTGTACTCAGCTATATTGTTTGTAGATAAACTGATACAAATCTCTTGAAAAATCACTAAATCATTGTTCGGAGCGAAAATGGCCCACGTTACAGAGGATAGATTTTGCGTACTATGACTAGCACCATCAGCATACCCAATGAATGGTTACAAATATTCAGACATCTGCAAAAAAATGTAAAGTGGATTACTAACTTCAAGAAAACTCTAGAAAAAAAAATAAGACAGTAAATGCCAATCAACAGTACATATACAATATAATACAACAGTTTACTACGCTCATGATTAAGCATAATAATGTTTCAGATACAACCCATTGCGGGGTTGCGCCAATGGAATTTCATTGTAATCTACCAACTCGTAGGCACCCTTAGCAAGAAATATTTTGAAAATATAGGGGCCATGCCATCACGGCTCAAATTTCCCTGTACCTATTACATCAGCTTTCTGATCATAAAGAAGGAATAGATCACCCTCTGAGAAAATTCGAGGCTGGACATGCTTGTCGTATTGCGCCTTTATACGTCTCTTATAAGCTTCGTTGGCCAATTGGGCTTCATGACACGTTTCATCAAGATGGATGAGGTTAAAAAGATACTCTTCTTCAGCAGAGGTGTGAGGTAACAAGTCGATCATGAGTTTTAATGAAGTTATTTCACATTGGATTGGCAAGATAGCTTCCAGACCATACACCAATTAAAGGGGGGTAAATCTAGTTGCGTTTCTCACCGAGGTTCGATACGTCCACAAAGCTGAGTACAGGATTAAATGCCAATTTCATTTATGAACTCCTATCATTTTTTGAAGCATTCATTTAAGAATCTTGTTAATAGCCTCAACTTTTCCATTTGATTGTGGATAATAAGGAGTAGAACTATCATGCGACATTCCTAATTTGGCAGTCCACTTATTCATCATTTGATTGCGAAAATGCGATCCATGATCTGTGACTACAGCCTGTGGGACCCCAAACTGTGAAATGACATGATTAAAGAAAAACAATGCAGCTGTTTTTCCTATGTTGTTGAATGTAGGCATTGCTTCGGCCCACTTGGTAAAGTAGTCTACTGTAACAATAATATAACCATGCCCCCCGGAAGAACAAGGGTTATAGGTCATGAAGTCAATGCCCCATTTTGAAAATGGTCCCATAGGGACAACAGGATGCATTGTCACTGGCGGTTTGTGGATTTCACGATCAAATATCTGGCACGCATGACAACTTCTGACCACGAGGATGCAGTCGCGAAATATGGTAGGCCAAAAATAACGAGCGTGCAGTATCCTTTGTGCGGTAGCGTATCCAAACAAGTGTCCACCACAAGCCCCAACATGACAATCATTTAAAACATTTTCGGCCTCCTCATGAGTGAGGCACCTTCTTCAAATAGTATCAAGACCACGATGATAAAGTGTATCGCTGACGATAAGATAATATTTGGCTTGGTATCAAATACATCGCCAGAGCGAGAGGTATCAGGCCGAAAATTCTGGGTCTGGAGATAAATGAAAAAATATCCATACCAAGGATCAGATGTTCCGATTAGAAACAAAGAATCATCATGAATAGATGGTTTCGATGTAGTGGCAGTACTATCAGAGGGAAGGTCACAAAGAAGATCAACCAAAACTAAAGACTTCTTTGACTTGGATTTGATGAATTCCAAATCAAATTCCTGCAAAATAAAAATCCATTTTGAATACTTCCCCCCTAAAAATTGACGTGGTAAGATGTAATTCATGGGGTTTAAATCTGAAATTACAATGGTCTTCCGGAACAGGATATAGTGGCGAAATCTTTGGACAACTTGAACAGCTGCCAAGGCAAGCTTTTCTACGTATGAATACTTCACTTCCGTATCATTGAGATTACGACTCAAATAATAGATCGGATTTTCTATCCCATTTTCTACTTGGACCAATACCATAGAAATGGTTGCAGCCGCGACGATATATAAGAAATAATCACTCTGATAATTTTTATAGCATCATTTCTCACCTTGACATGATTCATGATTGCTTCATGGCTTTTGGGCACCCATTCCTACAGACTTGGACAAATTCACTTAAAAACAATGTAAAATCCCCCATACGCGACTATGCCCGTACTTTTCCACGTGTATACGCGAGTCCAGCTAGAATTTTCCGCGTATGCCATTAAAATGATTAAAAAATATATAAAAAATCCCTAATTTACATGTTTGATTACAATTAGTTACTAAATTAGTTCTCCACTGACAAAGTAGCCAACATTTCATTACTGACACTTGGAGGGACTATAAAAAGCCCTCATGTGTATGGCCCTAGGGAGAGAGAGAATTATTGATATTATACTCATTGGTATTCCTATCCAAGTCGATTCCTGATACCCCTCTTCACTTTCCCGGTTCATTGTAGGAAACCCTTGTTTCCTTGAGATGCACATCCCTTTATATGTCATCTCATATGCACCAGTTTGGAAGGAGTCTTAGCGAGGCAAGGGGCTGGACGGATCCAGATGACGGTCTGCTCGAAGGCCGTGGAAGGATCAGGTGATCTCTCCACTCGTTACTTTTTTACATGCTATTTATAATACAGAAGTACCGTGCTGTTCCCAAAATAAACGTGTTAGTGTATGCTTTTCATATGTGAATAATATTGTTATTTAAGCATTCATTATGATTTGTTTAATGTTATATATGGATTTCACTAACATTTAGAGTAGATATATGTTGTACAACTTGTTCTTCGTTCTGGTTTCTTCTTGTATTTCGGGTTAAGAAGGAAGGATAGTTCTTCAGGGTTTGGACCCCACGTGGATCTACTAAACGCTTGGACCTACGGGTGAATCTCTCATTAAAACTCTATTTAGTTTTTGAACGTGCATGGTTGTGTGAGTCTGCACATTCGTGGCATGCCTTTTTTGCTACCGTGAGTTGTATCCCAACCAACCTCTAGGGTGTTAATTCCCCGAAACAGAACTGGTGACTCCACTGGGGATCACATTCTTGTGATTCTCCTGTTGGGTTGTTTCAGCTGTTTGGTAGGTTGCCAACAGTTTTATATTTCATTTGCAGTCCAGTTTCTTTTCTTGTAGTCAGTCTGAAGTCTTGGTGTCTTTTCCAGGCTTGTTCATTTGTTTTTTTTCATTATTTACCTTTGCATACGCGCCTTCTTTTGCACAAAGTCACGTATACCGCGATTTTGTCTGAAGGAAACCGCGTATACGCGAGTTTCCCTTAGAACAGACACGTATGCACGCTGGTTGCACAGCTGTGAAGCCGCGTATACCTAGGCAGATTTTGAATTTTTAGGATTCTTGAGTTTTTGGTCCTTTCTGGCTGTGGAGGCCTGTGTCTACAGAGTCTTTGTACTTACTGGAGTGTGAAGGAAGTGGTTTCATGTCTTTTCTCTCTTTCGTTTGAGTGGAAACTAGTCTTTTGGCAAAATTTTTGTTTCTAGTGCTGGCACTTCTGGATTGAGTTCCAAGATCGCTTTCTGAGCATTCTTGGCTGTTCTGCTTTATTAGAACAGAGAGCTTCTGCTCACTGACTCGCTCCTATCTTTGTGTGGTGCTTTGCATTGCAATTTTTGCTTCGTTTTTGATTGGTTTTCGTTGAGTTCCATAGGCTAGGTTTTGTTGCAATTTTCGAAGAACTTTTCTTGCTTCTTTGGAGTCTTTGTTTGCAGCGAGTTTGCACTATTTGTCTAGGCTGATTGGCTGAGTTTTTGGTCTTCCGTTGCTCTTATTGATCTTGCTACTGTTAGCTTTATAAGTTTTGGGAGCATTGTTGAAGTTTGTGCTTGAAATTCAGTCTCATTTTGGCTTGGATTTTGATAGTTGTGCTTGGTCTTTTTGAGCTCTTGCTTTATAAAACTAAAAAGCCCAAAAAACATTTGTTTTGCTTTTTGTTTTTGCATTTCAAAAACTCTAAAAACATTGTCTCTTGTTTTTTTTTTTGTTGTTGTATTTTCATTTTCGTTTGGCCATATCTTTTGAAGCTTTTGTGAAGTTTCTTGCTTCTAGTTTTCGGCTTGATTTTGAGGAGGAGTTGTCATTTGATTTCTTCTTCTTGTTTCTAAGTGTTTTTGGTGTCTTATATTAAGAGTTCTTGATTTCAAGAATTGGCTTTCTGGACAACAAAAGATGAGTTAAAACTGAAGGAGCTTTTTGGGAAATTTCACCTTGTTTTAAGAGATTTTTTGCATCTTAGGATTTACATGCTTGTAGTGATTTGCATTAGGTGCATTTGACATTTAGTTAGCTTCTTAGTTTTTTTGTGAGTGTGGGTTGCTTTTTGAAAAGAAAAATACAACTTTTAGTCTCGTAGAACCTGTATAGAGATTACTTTTCATCGAAAGACAAAGAACTGCATGTGCATGTAGTCAGGTTTTTATTAATTTTTTTTGTGTCAAAACACCATTGGTTTCATCTCCATATCCTTGTGACTTAATACAACATCCCTTAAAATAAGTGATTTAATCTAAAATCAACTAGCAAGTTTTACTAAGTGTCAATCACCAACTAGCTAGGTTGTAGGGCCTTGGGATAGGTGAGTGGAGAGTTAACTCTCCAAGGCCGCTCAAACAAACATAGAAGTTGATTAATTGAGCGAAATCCAACTCCGTGAGGTGGACGGGGAAGCTCTCATCCGAGAGTCAGCGCGAGGGGAAGTGAAGGTTGAGAAGAGGGATACCCCCCCTCCGATTAGCTGAATTTGACCTCAAAACTGTTTCGCCCAGCTTCTGATACGGATTGGTGTCCATAGTTGCCTCTCCTAGGTTCCACACAAGTGACTGCGGGGGGGAATACCTGTGGTACCTGAGGCAGACGTCGCATCACTTTCAGCAGTACTTCTGGGGGGTGCCCTTGCAAAGCTTAGGTGCTTGAGCCGACAAAGGCTGTCGTTAGGAGGTCGGCGTAACTGTTTCTGATACCTTCGCTAGTTTTTCTGGGCCCTAATCATCCTAGACTGCTTTCGGGAGGTCCTATACTTCGCTTTTCTGTATTTTGGTGTCCGGTCCTCATCACCCAGAGCAGAAATACTTGGAGGCTGTTTGCTTGCTGTTTCTCAGGGATTTTTATTTTAGTGAGTTCTCTTTGCTCCTAGCTTGCCTAGCTTTTCACTTTTTGAGTCTAATTTAATAAATCTATAAAAGTGGCTGATCAAGCGCCTCAACGTTCGAGGAGAATCCGGGGGTTATCTCCTGAGAGTGCAGAGCCTTCTTCGAGAAGGCATAGGATCGATTTAGCAGGTGGTTACCACCCTGTGGATTTTGACGCTGTGGAGAAAGATCCTCCACCAAGGTCTGAAGGTTTCGTAGTTGATTCCGGTGTCGGTTCTGAGAGGAGCGTTCTGCTCACCTCGTGAGTGTTGTTTCCTCAGGAAGAAGATTTTCAGATAGAAGATATACCTGAGCCTCCCGCTACAGGTCCATCTCCTCTTCCTCCTTATTATCCGTTTGTTGTTCAGTACATCGGACCGGAGTCTGAGAGACCGCCGGATCTTCTGTATCATTCTTATCTTTCGATGGCCACGACTAGGAACGCGGCTTCTACCGTGAGTGCTGCAGGCATTCAAACCCCTGCTTCTATCGAGGCAGGGGGCACTATTGCTTCATATTCGATTGCTTCTAGTGTTGCTATGTTTGGCTCTGGATTCACCCAAGCATATGCTTCCCATTCTGGTCCCTTCTGTTCAGCGATGTCCATTAGTGGAAATCCCTCTTTTTCCTTTTCCGCCGATGCAGCTGGATCTACGCCCATGTCTAACATGGCTAGTGGATCAGCTTCGTTTCAGGGTTTTCCCTTTGGGACTGGGCATATTCCCAGTTCCAATCCTTCTTTAAGGTGTCGTTTCCATTTACGTCCCGGACCCAGAAGTTTCAACCCTTGATGCCGGGGGCAAAGTTCGACTACTTTTACGGGATGGAATCCACATCTTTGTAATTTCAGGGTAGGGAATGTTCAGTTCTTTGTAGGTCATCAAGGGAATGCTTCTTTCCCTTCGTCGAGTGCTTATCAGACCTTTTCTCCTCTGTCTAATGCCTGGAACCCCTATCAGGGGCTCTCCTCTTCATTTAATACTTCAGCGGGGGGAACTGGTCTAGGCTTTGGTAACTCGGCATGGGGAGGAGGTTCTTCTCCTTTTTCTACGAGTCCTTTCTAGCAACCTGGTGCCTCATCAAATCCAGGCTATTCTTTTCAGAATGTTGGGAATCCATCCCATCAGGGATGGAATCCTCAGGCTCCGCCTCGCTTACCTTTTCTGGCAACGTTAAACTTGCCAGATCTGTTGAAGTTGACTAATGATCAGTTTCGTTATAGTCCGGGGTGGCCTCCGGTCCCGACCAAACTTCCTTCAGACAATCCAAAGTTTGAAGGTAAGAACGGAGAGGATCAAGGCGGACCCTCACAACTTTCCACTTATGGTGCTCTTGAACTCACGATCGATGACTCGATTAGGTTGAGATTATTTCAACGCACCCTAGCTGGAAATCTTTGCCAAATATAGAGCTCAGAGACGGTTCGCCACATTTGGAGAACTGGCTGTCACATTTCTTAACCATTTTCAGTTGCCTGTCAGATATGAGGCTGGGACCGAACTCCTGGCTAATTTTAAGCATGATGAGGCAACTCACATTTCTGATCACATTCAGGAATGGAGGAGAAGGAAGAGGCTTATCAAAGCCCATATTCCGGGTGAGTTCCTTCTCGAGTGGTTTTTGAAGTCTCTGCAGTCAGATATTTCAAAAGATGTATCCCTATCTGGGGTATTTTCTGAGGAGCAGGCCATCTTTAGGGCCCAGCAGTTAGAACTGATCTATTCTAAGTCTGGGATGCTTTATAAGTATTTACCCAATGCTCCTCGCTCCAAATTGGATTTATCGAAACCTAAACCTGGTCTGCATGGTGACGGGCTTGTCGGATCGGTCAATAGTAGTGCAGCCAGCCTGCTTTCTCAACTGCAGCAGTTGTCTTTACAATCTGCTCCTTCTGGTCAGGCTGTGCCTGCTGATCCATCCCCTTCCCAGTCTTTGTCCATAAATGCTGTCCAATCTTCCGAGCCCAAAGGAAATCAACAATACGATGGGAAGAAGAAGGGACGTAATAACAAGAAGAAGGGCAAGAACGGGAAGGGCAATGCAAATAAAACCAACGAGCGTGTTGGTGAGGGTCAAAAGGAGAAAAAGAAAGTGAAGTTTCCGTGCAAGCTTTGTACTGGAGACCATCTCACGCACCTTTGCCCTAAAATTCAGGATGCTCAGCGCCTGTTATCTCAGCAGGGTTCTTCTAGTTCCCAGGCTGTGCTAACAAACCCTTTTCCCCAAGGGCAGCAATTAGTTGTTGGCGCGAACCAAAATCCTGAGGCTTCCTCTGGAGGTACTCAGGAAGGGGAAATTCCATCGAATATCTTTATGATGAGTGCTCACGTGGATGTCGCTACGAGATCCCGTGATTATGGTGGAGAGGAATCTTCGAAAGCTAAGGAAGTTCTTGATGCTACTGAGCCGCTTCACATCACGAAGCCAACTGTTGAGTCTATGCCTCGGATGCCAAAAGCATCTTCTAAGCGGTCAACGATTAATCCGAACGCGAGGGCTGCCCAGAACTACTCGATTGTAGAAGATCTGGCGCAGAGTCCTTGTGCTATGTCAGCTTTAGAGGTACTCCAGTCTTGTCCGGCTCAGCGCAGTGCTTTGCTCACTGCCATTGGGGCTATTGATCCGAAAAATTCTCTTTTGATTACTTTTGATATGAATAATTTTAAGAAGAGACTTCCTCATCACATGGCTTTTCACATTAAATCGTCGTATCAAAAAACTAATATCTTTCGAACGGTGGTCGATGAGGGTGCTTCTACATGTGTGATGTCTCTCGCATGTTGGAAGACACTTGGATCTCCCAAAGCTGTTCCATCTAGCACTGTTCTTACTGCATTCGATGGTCATTCTCACAGACCCCATGGTGTTGTCCCGGCTTTGCCCATCTATGTTGGGGGAAAAACCGTTAACATAGAGGTTGAGGTAGTAGATGCAGCCTTGGACTACAACCTTCTGTTGGGGAGGAACTGGATTTATGAGATGGATGCTATTGCATCCTCATTATTTCGAATTGTATGTTTCCCCCACGAAGGGAGGATTGTCACAGTGGATCAACTGGATTGTCCTCCTGTAGACCTGGATGCGCCTTCTGACTCATCTGTTCCTAAGTTGGATAATACCAAGGCGCCTGTTGAGAATCTAGGAGTTGGAATGTATTCTTCCCTGATGGGTTCTTTCGATCTTCCTCCTCCTAAGGTGTCTATTAATGCTATTTCATCCTCCAGGGCTCCCCTTCGAAGAGAGTTCTTTCGAACTCATTATTTTTCGGACCCCTGGACCTTACCTTCCCCAACTGCCACATTGGAGGAAGGGCAAGTGGGTGGAATGGCATTCCCGATTTCTGCAGCTGAGATTGCATATCAGTCTATTGTTGACACTGCAGAATCTGATCCAGCTCCTCTTTCACCGGAAGAGTTGGATGGTGATGTGGCTTCGGCTTGGACGCTTACTTCTTCTTCTGCCCAGGATTTTCTAGATACCACTCTTCCATCTGAAGAGGCCATCCTGGAAGCGATGACAGGTATAGATAGACCGTGGGATGATTTGCATCATCGGTCTTACTTCCTACCTGACTTGAGCGAAGTCGAAACAAGTTTTCCAAGTCCTCATTCTCCTGGTCCTGTTCACCCAGTCTTGAGTCCTTTGGCACCAACACAGGTATATGCTGAAGGGAACATGGCTGTGATCTCTCCTACTATCCCGGTGAACATTTCCAGGGATCCCAATATTGTCGAGAATGTCTTCATTGGAGTTGAATGCTCCCGTGAAGAGGTTCAAATCTATACCGAGCTCTTCAAAGAGTATAGGGATGTTTTTGCTTGGTCTTATGAGGAAATGCCTGGCATAGACCCATCTATCGTCCAGCATGAGATCAAGACGTATGAAAACGCTAAGCCGGTCAGGCAAAAACTTCGTTCGGTTAATCCTAGGAAGGCAGCAGCTATCAAAGCTGAAGTTGAAAAGCTGCTTAAGGCGGGATTCATTTTCCCAGTTCCTCTGACTGAATGGGTTTCAAACCCCGTTCCTGTTGATAAAAAGCAAGGAACAATTCGAGTATGCATCGATTTCAAAGACCTGAATAAGGCGTGTCCTAAAGATAATTACCCCACACCTTTCATTGATCAGATTATTGACGAGTGTGCCGGTAACGAGATTTTCTCCTTCATGGACGGTTTCTCTGGTTATAATCAAATTGCTATCCGTCCAGAAGATCAACATAAGACCGCATTTATTTGTCCCTGGGGTACGTTTGCATATAAGAAAATGCCTTTTGGTCTTAAAAATGCTGGAGCTACTTTTCAGCGGGCCATGTCTTACGCCTTCCACGACATCAAGAAGATTATTGAGGCATACTTAGATGATTTAGCTGCTCATTCTCGAAAGAGGATGGATCATCCAGGTCACCTCCGGCAAATATTTGAAAGATGTCATTTTTATAAAATTTGATTGAATCCGAACAAGTGCGTTTTCGCGGTTACATCCGGTCGGCTGTTGGGATTTATTGTGTCTAGGGAAGGGATAAGGGTAGATCCCTTCAAGGTTGAGGCAATACTTCGGTTGCCTCCCCCGTCTTCAATCCGTCAGCTTCAAATTCTCCAAGGGAAGTCTAATTTTCTTCGGAGGTTTATCGTCAACTATGCTGAGATTACAAAGGGATATATGAGACTGTTGAAGAAAGGAGTTCCTTTTCTTTGGGACGACTAAGCTCAACGCTCATTCGATGCCTTGAAAAAGGCATTGACCTCTGCTCCTTTACTGAGTCCACCCGATTATAGCAGAGATTTTCTTTTGTATCTGGCTACAGCAGAATCTACCATTGGTATGGTTCTGGTTCAGGAGGATGATGCTCTTTCAGAGCATGTTATTTACTACCTTAGTCGAGGACTGGTAGGACCTGAAATTCGATACACTCCGATAGAAAAATTAGCCTTAGCAGCAGTTCATGCTGTGCAGCGACTCCGACATTACATTATTCTTCGCAAAACTTATGTCTTGGCAGCTGCCAATCCATTTCAGTTTGTCCTCAACAGGCGAGTGATTGGGGGCAAATATAATAGATGGATTGTGATTTTACAAGAATTTGATCTAGAGTTCATGTCTGCCAAATCCAAGAAGTCATTAGTCTTTGTGGAATTGATCTCCGAGTTGCCTTGTGGAGAGGGGATGATCTATGATGAGTCCTTTCCGGATGAACACTTGTTTCTAATCTCTCCACAAGATCCTTGGTATGGGGATATCATTGTGTATCTCCAGACTGCGAAGTTTCCCTCTTCTTTTTCGAAAGATGAGCGTCGTAGGCTGCGTCACTTAGCCAAGAATTATCTGATTATTGGTGATGCTTTGTACCGTCGAGGGGTTGATTCAATCCTAAGACGCTGCTTAACTTTCGAAGAAGCTGAGGCTGTGCTCAATGATTCTCACAGTGGAGCTTATGGGGGTCATTTATCAGGGCTTGCTACAGCCCAAAAGATTTTGCGTGCTGGCTACTTCTGGCCCTCGATTTTCAAAGATTGTATTGAATCGGTCAAGAAGTGTCATCCTTGTCGGGTGTATACTCGAAAAATGCGCGCTCATCCAGCTCCGCTTTTTCCAGTCATTACTGTCGGACCCTTTACAAAGTGGGGTATGGATTATACTACTTGTAGCCCGCCTTCGGCAAAAGGTCACAAGTACATTATCGTAGCAGTAGACTACTTTACGAAGTGGGTCGAAGCTATGCCTACTTTTGGGAACGATGGTGAGACTGCAGCTCTTTTCTTCTTCAACCAAGTCATCGCTCGTTTTGGTATACCTAGAGAGATTGTCACTGACCATGGCAGTCACTTTCAGAATAGTATGATGGCTGAGTTGGCTCTTAAATTGGGTTTCCGGCAGGAGCATTCATCTCCATATTATCCTCAGGCCAATGGGCAAGTGGAAGCCATGAATAAATCCTTGAAGACAATTCTTCAACGGACAATTGATAAACATAGATCCAACTGGCACATTATGCTATATCCTGCACTCTGGGCATACAGGACGTCAGTTAAAACTGCAACTGGCTTTACTCCGCTTCAGTTAGTCCACGGGGTGGAATCCGTATTTCCCATTGAATGCGAGATTTCCTTCCCTTAAATTAGTTGTTGAGCTTCTTCCTGACACTTCTAGTCTGGCAGAGCGGCTTCTTCATCTGGAACATCTCGATGAGCAGCGTCGAGATGCCGCCACGATGAACGAAGCGCATAAAAACAGAGTCAAAGTTCAGTACGATAAGGCGGTTAAGCCTAGGGTCTTTTCCGAAGGTGACCTTGTTTTGGTCTATGCCCAAGAAAAAGATGCCTTGGGGGCAGGAAAGTTTAAATCGATGTGGTATGGCCCCTATATCGTTAAAAAATTCCTTAAGAAAGGAGCTTATACCTTGGTTGACTTCGAAGGGAACGAGTTGCCGGAGCCCCGAAATGGGCTCTATTTGAAGAAGTATTATGCCTAGGCTTTGGCCTGGCATCTTGCTTTTGTATATATTTGTAGTTTTTGCTTTGTACATATCTGATTGATTTTCGATCTTTGATGAGTTGGTGATGTTTTTTGATCTGCTTTGGCAGGTTGTGTTGGATGTCATGAGTCATTTCGGTTTCGCCGATGGTGCTAGTAGACACACCCGGAACTTAGCTTCCGCGGCTTGGGTGCTTCATTATCCTTCCGGTCAGCTATTGGTATCAAGAGGGGTCTGCATTGGTCCTGCTTCCAATAATGTAGCAGAATACACTGCAGTCATTCATCTACTCTCGGAGGCAATATCTTTGGGTGTTGATTCGTTGGTAGTTTTCTTGGACTCCCAGCTGGTGGTGTCGCAGTTGAACAACACTTATCGGGTACGAGATCCATTTTTATTACGATTGTTCTTGAGGATACGTTTGTTACAAAGGTCATTTCAATTTTTAACATTCATTCATATTCCTCGAGCTGACAATTGGTTTGCTGACTCATTAGCTAATCAAGCTTTAGATTGGCATATTAATCATTCAATACAATAAATTTTTAATTATCAAAAACATCATACATTTGATACATTTATCACATCACATCAAATATCGCTGTATATATATCATCGGAGTGTCAAAAACTTTACAAAATTTGGATCCATAATCTCGTACAAAACTTGGGCTTATGCCCCATCATGTTTAGTCTCAAAAAAGAATATACAGTCATCTAATATATAAAATCTATCTACTCCTGAGGACCCTGCCCAGAAGTCGTGTTCCTATAGAACATAACTGCAGTGGCCACACGGCGGAATAGTCTAACCCAGTCACGGGGTACTCCTACAACCCGTCTTTGGACGGCTTCCGGCAAGTCCTCCACGGCAGCCATGTTTCTCTGAACGGCCTGGAGAGTCCTGTCGGAATCCACTGTTTCCGCCTCACCCCTGCAGCGCTTGTGGCGCGGTAGGCCCTCAGGACGAACTGGTCCAACATCTGAAACATGATCATTTTTAATTGTCAGTCATTATGAATCCAATCAAAAACATGTTTGTTTTTCATACATATTTGAAAAAATCCAAAAAATCATATAAGTCAAAAGTTTTTGCAAAACTTACCGACTGCTCCCCATGCTGCGCCGGGTGGAAGCACTAGATCTGGATCTCCTCGGAAGTCCATCCCAGCATAGGGATAGTCGTCCACTGCGATGATCTGTTCTCCCCACCACAGGAAGAACTCATCATCCCACGTGGTTCGGGGTACCTCGCTGCCCCCCAGTCTCTTCATCATGTCTGCCCAACGGGCAATTCTTGGGTCCCGCAAGGTGCTGATAGTCGAGATGACTCTGGGTCTCAAAGCTGGAATCCTCTCAAAGAAGAATGTTGTCAAAATGGTCCCATAGCCAAAGTGTTTTGTTTTTGCTTGGCGAATGGAGGTCAGCTGTTGTTTCATGTTCAGTAGCAGGGCTGTGCACCAATCGTAGACATGAACTAAACACTCTACTGCGATGCTCATTTGCGTCCTGGACGCCTGATGTAGTGAGGCAGATCCTGCCACTCTGCCGATGGTGAACAGGAGGATCTTCATGTGAAAATCCCTGATATCTCTAATGGAAATCTGTGTTCCAACCTTTTTGGAATTATCTACGCAATATAAGTGGACATAATCTTCCACAGTTAACCCTCCCAGGGGTTTTCCGTGAAGGTCTACTGGGTCTCCCCTCCTGGAGAGTCCAGTGATGAAATATATATCCTCCACTTCTATGCGTAGCGGCATCTGATCAATTATGAAGCAATCCTGATCTGGTTCCCAGTAATTTATGAGCATTTCTAGCAATCGCACATTGCTTTTCATATTGGGCATTTTAAAGAATTTGAACAATCCGCAGTTTCGGAGGATATTTTGTGCTGCGCGATCCTGCATGACCTCTTGGTCTATTGCGCTGTGCTCACGTTCCCTCCATGAGATGGTCATCCTGAGAAATTTCATCAAAATTTGCATTAGAAACGCTTTTTTGAAATCGGACCTGCGCATACGCTACTTTCCCTGTGCACAGTCGCGTGTATACGCGACTTTCCTTCATTGAACCCGCGTATGCGTAGATACGCAATTTTTAGCAAGGGTTTCTAAGCAAAAAATCACTTAATTTTAATTTTCAAACGGACAAAATGAATAAACAGGATGATTAAGGAGCCTACCTGAAGTTTCGCTGAGTTCCGACGGTCGGTTGTTCCTGATTTGCTGAAAGACGTTTTTAGCTCCAGAGCACTTTTTCCAAATCAGCTATGCAATAATGAACCAATTGAAAGGTAATTTGTGTATTTATGGCTAAAAAATTGAAAATTTTCGCAAAAATTTCCTTATGCTTATTTTTTCGATCTATCTTATGCTGTATAACTCGATTGCTTGGAAGTGCCCAGTTTGGTATGTTTTCAGGTACATTTTGACGATTTTGAGACTTTTCCCGGTTTTTGATCCATGATTTCCGACTCTTCACGGCAGGTATATGATCTTCACTGGCATATAGGTTAGGGAATCACTTTCCGTTGCATCTTGCATACTAGCCTCCATACCGATCACTTGCCTTAGGGTCGATCCCATCAGGTCATGAGTATTACACCCATTTCACTCGCCGATTATTTAATCATGACTTGATGGTAGAGCCTTCATTTACATGGGATTTCTAGTTAGTTCCTCGCTATCACTTGTTGCCCATGCTGCGTTTTATGTAGGCTCGGGAGTCCTCTTTAGTCCCGCCATGTCTTATGTGTTGAAGCTTCATTCTTCTTCTTCATCACTTATCATTTTTTCTAGCTTTTACCCTAGAGGCTCCCTGGTGTCGTTTAAGTTGTATTACTGCATTGCATATTGGCTACTTGTTTATCCTGGCCTTTAGCCGGCTTCATTTGGACTCGATGTTTAAGCCAAATTTTGACCTTGACTTTTTGTACAAGTTAACCATTGCATGCACTTAGCTATCATGACTTGACACCTTTGTACCCATGGATGGAACATTCCTCTGAGTATCACTGACCAGTTTTCGCCACCTTGCATTGAGCATAGGATTGTTCCAATCCCAGGAACTAGTGCATCTGCTTTCTTGATACTCGTTCTATCCATTGTACCATAGCATTATTTTATTCTTTTTCAGGCTCATTATATGAAAAAGACAAAAAAATCAAATATAACAAAAAGAGCGGGAACGGGATGTATCTTCGTTGTTTTGATGGCAGTACAGAGTCAGTTTGTCGCCCTTGAACAAAGCACATATACTTATATATATTTCTTTCATTTGGGATGGTTTTAGTTTTGACCTAGGTTCAGCCTTTACCATGTTTCACTTGTCAGTTCTCCCCCGGTTGGTTATCTCTTCCAATCATATGGAGAGTTTGTTGTGCCTCCTGCATAACAGACTTATACAGTGTCACTTTTTGCTGCCATGGTCATCACAGAGTCGTGCTTTTGTTCAAGGGAAGTCTAGCTTGAGTCGGCCATTCTGCGGTGTCTCTTGACTCATTATTCAGTCGGCCTTCCCGGTCTTGTCAGTATCATGTTCTATCACATCAGATGTTTTGATCTTCTGCTCGTGCTGGTTTGAGAAGGTCCCCATTGACTTCTTGCCGACGGGTTTGTCTCTTATCGACTACGACACATTGCTCTGAGAGCAAACCTAGAGCCGCACCTTGGGCCTATTTCCATCATTGATAGGTGACCTTGTGCTCAGCATTTTATCATCATCATGGGTCTTTGACTGAGTGGTTTCCCCTGTGTTCGACCGCAACACACATTATCACACTTGGGATTCGTGCAGTACCTGGATTTCCATTTGACCCTATCGGTGGATTTCTCGCCTCTGTGTCAGCTTTCATTATTGGTTGGTTCAAAGGGTTTCTTCCGTGCGCTAGCTTCATCCTGTGCACGTCGGAAACGTACTTCGGTTTTGGTTCCATCACTCTACTTCGTTCGATTCCTTCCAAATATTGGCCTGCGGGTTACACTCGCGCTGGACTGATGTGGGATGCCTTAATGCCTTCCTTCCAGCAGATATTTTCCCATCGACTCCGACTCATTGCTCTGGGAATAAGGTCTAGAGTCTTTTGTCAGTACCTTAGGGTTTGCAGTCATCAGTGGCAGACTCTTCGCTATCGACAGTGGGGATTCATCATTGCCTCCTGATTGGTAGATTCTTTCAAGTGTTCGACTTCAAATCATTCATTCGCACTTGTCAGATTGTACTGGGGCACCTTGACACTCATTATCATTATCGGTGGGTTGTCTCGCGTTGGTTAACGGGATACATCAATGCCCGGTAATCCAACGATTTCTCACATGGTCGACTTCAACTCATTTATTCCCATTGTGTAGAATTGTGCCATAGTGATCGGTGAAGACCTCGGGTTTGCATCAGCATGTTTC